>OX235273.1:115215404-115239467 GCA_944472155.2 Trichobilharzia szidati | reverse complement strand
AGACCATTTGACTTCGCTGATTGACACATATGTAGGCATGGTAGTCGGAGCTGTACAAATCATCCGCAGGGCATGAATATGCGACATTATTGAATGGATTCATGTGGGAAACCGTTCTTCAGGTTAGCCATTGACAAGTGTGGAGATGTTTCCTAAGATGAAGAATTTTTTCAGTCGTTTGCTTGCTGGTTTACGCTGGATAATTCAGGTTTATTGCCTCGATACAAAATTGAATCTTGGAATTGATTATCATTTCATTCACGCTTCATAGTCTGAAGTGAACTCTTGTAATTGTCTTCATGGAATTTTGAGTCGCTTCTTCGATTGCAATGAAATGGAATTCTTTGATTACTGATGAGTGCAAACCGAAAGCTGCAACAGAAAAGGGAGATAAAATTAATACCATTTACAAAATTAATTTTATGAACTGTAGCAGACATTAAATCAGCCAAAGTGGGCGTCCCCTTCGAACCAGAATCCAGGAACACAAATCAGCTGTGAAAAGACAAGTTATATATATTCTTTCATATCAATGCATATAGATAATTATGGACATCAGTTTGATTGGGATAATGTTGAAATTTTAGACAAAGGAAATACTAAAAGTACAGTCAGAGAATTCCCAGAAGCCTGGTACTCAAACGAATATGCCATTAACAAACATGTTAATATAGACCAAATATACTAACTAATAAAAAGTAAATCATGTGAACAGAAATTTTAAAATCCAAGTCAATAGAAAGTGATCACTACATATGTAGAGATGGTTACCAGAGACGCAATTCTGTCACTCATAGAAGATTTAAATTATTTCACTTTATGTTAACTATTGCGCTGAAGATGTTTTAATAATAATAATTTGCTTTATTCCAAAAACAGTATTAATGATACAGCAAGGAATTTTCAGCATTCAGTACAGTATTGCATCTAATTTACTCAAAAACGACAACAACAAACATAAAAAAATAGATAAACGGAATAATTAATACATAATAATGGTAACAAAACGTTTTTATAGGAGCTATGTAGCAATTACAGTAGAGGATAAGGAGAAAAATATAAAATTATAGTAATAATAGTAATAACAACTAAAATAAAAATAGCAAAGTTATAATTAAACGATAGAAAGGGTGACACCATAGAATTACAGAAAGATGAACAATGAAAGGGTCGATTCACTATGCTAATTACATAGTAACTTATATGTTTCACGTCTAACAGTGTCTTCATCACATAAAATACGGGCTAAGTACGGTATTGTAGAATTTTTTGTACTTAGTGGTACGAGCATATAATTTCTTATATTGACTTCTCGTTCTACCTGATGAGATACAAGGGGATAATTGTGAATAAAGAGGGTGCAGAGGGTCTGACAGTACGGCCTTTGCCCAATTTTTACAGGAATTTACGTGTCTCTCGACTATGGTATTGGCGAGATCACGCAGTGGCAAACCACAAGCCCTACTCACAGCATTTAATACCCTTCGTAATACGGCATAGTCTTTTTTAAGAAGCCCAGGAAAGATTAATGGAGAACAATAAAGTAAAATGGGTAAAATACAGGAGTTTAAAAATCGCAGAACTAAAGGTTGGCTGATACCTTGTTGTCTTAACTTTTTAATGTAGAAGGTAAGACGAAACATTTTCTTAGAGACCAATAAAATGTGAGATGACCATGAAAGGTCCGAGGAAAGAACTAATCCAAGGTATTTAATGCTTGATTTGGTTTCAATTTCTGTACCATCTATGCTACAGGCATCATGGGAACTTCTATGAAAGTGGGTATCTTATAGTCTAGTTTATATATGTTCATATATGAAAATCTGCCGAGACTTGATTCCACACAGAACTTCTGGTACAAGTATGGAATTTTCAGCATGTGATATCGGTAGCCCAAAATTTTGCAGGCCGCCATTGATATTGGGTGTGTGCCGGCAGGGAATCGAACCACGCACCATGCGCATGATCGGCGAGAATCCTAGCCGCTGTGCCACCGACTTACTATTGCTACTACGGGTAATTTAAGTGCGAAATACCATATACTTTCACTGACAGAGTACCTCTGCATTACCATTTGCCCGACTACACATGTATGTATAAGATTGATGGCCTGCTTAAACCTTGGGCTACCAAAAACTTCCATCTCTCTATTGCATATGTTTTTTCTCCTTCGGTTTCTTTTCATCGACTAGGATATGACCTCTAGAGGTATTATCTACTCTTGTGTGTATTTCTGAAATGTTTACAAGTTTCTGATTTGCAAGTTCCTACCAAACTTGAGGAATTGCCTGATTATGGGTGGCAGTGTGTTCCAAAACATTAGATAACTGTTCTTTAGTTATGTCCTTGGGTCTCAAAATGTACTTCTGAACATCTTACAATATATGAGGATATCGTAGATTTCTTGAAGAAGACAAAGAAGATATATAATAATTGAATGGTTTGTGCTTCAGCTCAGAGACCATTGTGTCACGGGATATACTGTCAGCTAATATTTTCCTTGAAGATATTGTACGAAGGCGAAATATTATGCAATAAACTCCTCTGAAAATTCTGTACGCTTCGTAAATACTGTCCAGAATAAAGATATTATTACGAAAACAATCATCCAACCAGTTCTTCATAACTATTTAACACCTGTTCGGTGTCACTTCTCGACTAACAGTGCTTGTAGAAACCGCTTCTATGCATTTGTTCTCATCTTATCTCCTACTTGCTATATCCCACGGTATATATGACTAATACTTGGATTTCCTTCAGTGACTTTGCTTCTCTGTCATTTATCAGTCTTCATAGCTAGGTGAGGCTACAAATGTCTGAGTGGAATGCATCAAATTTTCAATTTGCAAAGTAGTCAGTAGTTTGCATTTACACAGTTCGACGAGGTGGAATTTCACCAGAGTTTTCTTTGCTGAAACCAAAATTATTCAGATCACACACAAATATGTGATCTATTTGATGCCATAAGTAGTAATCAAGAACGCAAGTATATTTACTTAAAACTATATACTACTGACGGACTGATATAAGTAGTTGAGTATCACGTACAACAATCGGTAGTGCTTGCTAGATAACCAAATTGAAGTGATCTAAACACAGGAGAGATGTTTCGGGCTGAGCTTATCAATCGTATATACACTGCTTGACTGATCTCAAAGAGGCGAATCAGTCCAAACGGCCCAACTTTCGGCCAGATCCCTGGGTGAATCGGTCATGCCACAAATCAAATTTGTAGTCTGCGAGTAAATTTCCAGCTTACATAGTTCAATTTCCAAAGAAAATGAGTAAATATAAATTGACAATTAGCTCCCAAATCGCGATTCTGATTTAAGTTGTTCCCAGTCCGCCCAAGTAGCTAGCTAGCTAGCTAGCCAGAATTCAGGTGGTTTGACTTGAACTGATTTGGCTCTATGAGCCAAGTAATACCGAGTGCACAGCTAATGAACTCAGTGCCAACCAACCAAAAAGTCTGTTCCCTATTTAGATTACTTCGATCTGGCTACCACGCACTGCTAGTTGATGTGATTGGCGTGCAACTACTCACTCAACCAATCAGTAGTATGTATTTTTATGCATAAATGGAATGCAGCCACCCCTCTTACCTTCAAGGAGAACAACGTCAAAAGTAAACAGCGGTTAGTAAACCAATGAAAAATAGAGTCTTGGACAGTGTACATCAACAACAACAACACGATGAATCATAAAACGAGCACACTAACGTTCAGCCCCTCGGTTTAAATCCATTCATTTATAAATTTTAATATATTTACTGCTAACTTCGGACTGCCTAACGAATGCAGTTAGTTCTGAAGGTGTCGCAATGTTCTGTGATACGATGTCCACAATCAAATATAGAAACTTATCAAGCACTGCTTCAATGAAAATGGGTAGTTTTGTAGACGTTATTTTTTCTTTTGCATTTAAATGGTCATAGAAAATAATAGATATTTGCAGCTGTCTCCTGCTGGATACAGTAACTCACTTTCGGTTGGCCTTCTATTATTCCACGAGAAAAATATGCAGATTCAGATTTCATTTAAAGACAATATTCTTCAGGAATAGAATTAAGCTAGTTAACTTCAATAATACAAATCTTCAGTACTTAATGTGCATGACAAATTGTTTGCAAACAAATGAAAACGACCTCATCCCTCGTAAAATAATAATAATGATTTTCAGTGTATCAATGGATCATATATATAGTGCGTCGGTGGCATAGCGGTTAGGACGGTCGCCGACCATGCACATGGTCCGGGGTTCGATCCCCGGCCGACGCACTCCTTTACCTCGCTTGGGCAGAAATAATGCTGGTGAAGAGGATAGGTTGGGCATGAGGCCAGCAACCCCATCCTGTGAAAATAAACACTGCTACCGAAGCTTCAAGTCACTAGCTTGAAGCCCCTTGTTCCACTGGGGAACGTGAAGGAAAAAATATATATATATTCAGCAAATAATATCGTCTATACCTACAGTCTGATTAATTCTAGTTAAAAATAATGAAATTGTGATATTTAACCAATATGTATACAGCTAAAATTAAGAGGTCAGCCGTGATTTATCAGACGAAAATAGCCATTACTTAAGTCCAATATGAGTATTACGCTATTCTGAAACGATGTGTGAGACAGTAAAACACATGGAAAGCTGCTTCGCTAAGTCTCCTAACGCTCATGCATATAAAAACTGCTTTGTTCTACGGAAATCAAATATGTTATCCTTTGTAATAGTAATGTATAGCTGAAATGTATATTTCCCATAACGTTCAGTCAACATCCATATGGAATAAGAAAAAATTATAATAATAATAAATTATTTCATAGCTGTGCTCCTAAAGGCTTATATAAAAGTAATAGACGAAGAATCCGTTATTTTTGTTTCATATTTTACACTACTTATTAGTATAAACATAATTTTAGCAGATTTTTCACTTAACTAGTTAAATCCAATGTTTACTACGTGGAACTATATTATTTTTATACTATCAAGTGACTTATACCCACATTTTTGCAACAGTTGACCAAAACAATAATCTAACCTGTCTTTCTAAAAAATTATTAACTGACGGGCATTAGGAAAAATATACATGTGTCCAAAATAATAAGTTAATCAAGATAAATTAAGTTATATGGATAAACTCCATATAGATGATTTCATTTCCGTCAACTCTGGTGTTTCATTATTTTATTCTAATTTGTTTTCACTGTTTTAAGCACATTTCACCCCATTTCAGACTGGTTATCAGGAGGACAGAATCACCACCGGTGGTGCAATTGGCTGTCCACGCATAACTATCCGAAGCAGTGCCACATTATCTCTAGAGCAATGTGGTTTAATTGTCTCAAAATTAACATTCAACCAAAAAGCAACTTGAAGTGATGTGATATTACTGGGCCAAAAATAACTAGAAAAATAAACAGCTTATGTGTATTCTTATTTTTCCTCATCGAATCAAGTGGTCGATAAAAGGCTTAGTGTTTACGTGTTTAACTTGTCGATCACTTATTCCATAACTTATCTAGGAGTTTTCCTTGAGTCAAAGGCTCAGCCCATTTAACCCGCTCATCAGTCTTCACAGTTTACACAGTAGCACATGAGTTATTGATTAACGTCTCTGGGAGCCTTCCAATGACTACATAAGGAGGGTAGTTGTCTAGACATTCAGGTTATAATATGTCGATACCAACATTATCTGTGGTATTGCCTCGCTGACTCTCAAAGTGTTTTGAATGTCTTGCAGTCACTTTGAAAGTTCCCTCGTATGGTGGACTGAGATGTGGTTGTGATTTATCACATATCACCCATACATGTGAGCAGGAGCCCAAGTACGTAGGTGTATATACCGCTCTTGACTGTTCTAGTAGTGAAATTGCTCCATTTGTAGTGGGAGTCTATCGACATATGTAGCCTAGTGAAGTTTGTCCTTTTCCCTACTGGGACTTATGAACTCTCCAGGAATTCTCAACTTAGTTACGAATATCATTTCTGTTGCTAGGCATCGGGCATCAGTTTTATTTGATGTTCGATACCAAATAATACAAATAATACACTTCTTCCCTCCCCAGCTCCTCGCTCTCCACACCTGTCAACCGACTCTGCCTAGTCCCTCATCAGTACATCAATATTGGGATACTTTGCTGCGATCTTCGTTTCTCTCTGCAAGTGCCCTCCAGCCGTTGGCAGCTCTTACGTGTAGTGAGCATCTGTATACTCAAGAAGAGGATTGTTTCATCTCTACTATTCTGTGAGTCTATATTTGAGTATTTCAGGACAATTATAACTTTTCAGATAGCTGTATTTCATGTGTATATTTATATTTGTGGACTGAGTACCATACTACAAACATAAATGTTTGTATTTGTTTTGTCCTTTTTATTTCGCGTATAAACGAATTTAGCCGCTTAGTCCACTACAAGAGTGTGATGTTAACGAGGCCTCCAGTTGTCTATGAAAGCGTTCTATCAACTCATTGGCTTTCAGGATAATATGCTGTTCAGCGGAGTCTTTGTGACCACTGAAACGTCGACAAGTTGTTGAGAAGCTCTGATTTGAATTGAGCTCCTCTGTCGGTGGTTGGTTGGTATATTTGATCTCTTTGGGCAATGGTGAGATCCCAGTAATGTCTATGATCTACCCAAATAATTCTATTGTTCCTGTTCTAGAAACGCAGTCTGACTGATTGTCAAACCGTTTTCTTCCAGTTTTCGTATATTATTTTCAGCGAAGAAAAGTGTCTTTATCGACGAAATCATCTTCAGAGGCTGTACAGTCGTTTTTATACTCACAAAAATATATAGTGGTCTATTATTGAGTAATAGGGGGTGACATAATTGATATAATTACTCAGAAGTGGCTTTAGAAGTGAAAATTAAAAGTTGTGAATTATGTGGTACTCAACGGAACAAAGATAGAAATTTGATAAGGTTAAAATTGCTATTGAGTCCAGTTCAAGTTCAACAACACAATTTATAGACAAAGAGGTGGAGTGGCAATGGGGTCACCATTGGGTCCTTTACTCACAGACTGCTTCTTGGCTAGTTTGGAGAATGGTATTTTACGGCCTACTATAGACAGTTTCCATGTGTAACAAAGATACATGGATGATACTTTCATCATATGTGAAGACAATACCGACATCGAATTGATAACTGAAGAGTTCAACAGCTGGCATCACGCCATCAAGTTCACGTCAGAATCGGAGATTAACTCGGAATTCCATTTTTTGGATGTTTTTCTAAAGAGGAGATCTGATAGTTCTCTTCAAAGATCGATCTACAGGAAACCAACATGGAATGGTCAGTACACAAATTTCCATAGCTGGGTCCTTTTGAGAAGAAAGAGAAATCTGATCCATTCCTTAACCTCAAGAATAAGGAGGATATATTCAAGTGATACAATCGATGGGGAACTGGGGCTACTCAGACAAGTCCTCATGGACAATGGATATCCTCCAAGAATTATCGAGAAAAACATGAAGTTAAGGGAAAAGCCTGAAAGAATCCACGGTGCCAAGGAAACCGCTATTTATGAGTGTCGAATTTAAAAGTGATACCGCAGCTGATATCCTAACGAATCGCTTATGCAGATCACTGAGGAAAGCCTTCTTTATGGCTGAGCTACGTATGAATTTCTACAGCCAACAAATGATCAACATATGTGTGAAGGATAAACTGCCGCTTTGGGCCACCTCAATGTGTGTTTATAAATTCACCTGCTCGTGTGGAGCTAGTTATATTGGCTGCACAAAGCGCACGCTTTCCAAAAGCATCTCTGAACATTATCCGGCAAGGTTAGCAAAGGGACAGTGTAAGACAATTACTAGCTCAATTCTCGAGCATTTGGTGAACTCAGGCCACGTAGATCCACCGGAGTCATCTCTCAAGATCATCTACAAAGTGAAGCCAAATGGTACAAAGGGCGTCAGCTTTCTGCTTTTGTGCGTGGCAGAGGTGTTGTCAATTCATCAAAACAACCCTGAACTCTGTATACAGAAAACGTTTATCAAGTCTCTTATTCTACCTTGGTCTTAACCTTCGCACTAATTGTTCCCTGTTTTAAAAACAGGTTTAACTCTTTTCTTTTCTTTTTTGTAATTTTTAATTTTACTTTCATTTTGCTTTTGCATTAATAACTAATTAACTATTATCACCTTCATATGCTCCTTTTCTTTATTTTTACACCTTCTTCACAATTGTTAAATTGACACTCAAATACCTTTATTCTGACTCAAAAGCCATTTTAACCTTATCAAATTTCTATCTTTCTTTCCTTGAGTAATTTTAATTTTCACTTCTAAAGCCACTTCTGAGTAATTATATCAATTATGTCACCCCTATTACTCAATGATAGACCACTGTATATTTTTGTAAGTATAAATATGACTGTACAGCCTCTGAAGATGATTTCGTCGATAAAGAAAATTTTCTTCTCTGAATCTGTCTTTTATTTTCTTCATGACTCAATGGGTATTTTCGGTGATTTTCATGTGTGTTTATATCCGGACTAGCAATGATTAGGTCGTCTATGTAAGTTTAGGCAAACGGTAGGTCGCGCAACAAGTCATCCATTATTCTTTGAATAGATTGCTCAGCTTTCTGAAGACCAAATGGCATCCACACAAATTCATAATATCTCAATGGAGTGACAATTACTGATTTAGGTCTATCTTTCTAAGGCACTAGAATGTTGTGGTAGACCCGAACTAAGTCTGTTTTAGAATATATTGTACCGTCGCTGAGGCTACTAACAAAGTTCTGAATATGGGCACTGGGTATCCGTCCAGAATAGTTTTTTTATTCAGAACTCTGTAATCATCACACGGTCGCCAGTCAGTTTCATTCTTCTCAGGCACTATATGCAACGGCGAAGGTCACCCACTGCTTGAGGTTTGGATAATCCCCAAATAGGGCATGTTGTCGAATTCGGCTTTCTCTATCTTTAGCTTATCTAGAGCTTACCTCCTTGGCTTAGAAGGAAAAGGGGGCATTCGTATCTTTTGTATGTGTTACCTTTGGACCAACCTTGGAAGTTTGAGGGTTGGCTGCCATTAGAGGAGGAAATTCCGCCAAAATTAACCGCAACGTCTCAGACGATACTGGTGGAGACCGAACTAGGCTAAGTGAAATGTGACCGCCCACCGTGCCATTCACATACCCGGATATTCCTCTCAATGTAGGTCGTTTCTTTCGGGTATCCACTAGCAAATCGTACAGTTCTAGGACGTCTTTGTCAATAATTGCTAGGTCCTAGTCAGCAACAGTGAAAATCCATAGGAGCTGTCACTTCAACCTACGTCAAGTGTCAGTGCTTTCTGCCCAAACATCGCAATTTCGGTTTTGTTGGCCACTCGTAGTGAAACGGAGGACATATATCGTCTTGCCTCTGCTTTTCTTTTGAATTGATGTTGAGTACAGCTCGCGTATCAAACAAGAGGTCTATTACAGAGTTTATATCCTAGACTCACTTGGCCTCTTTCCTCAACAGCCTCCAACTGAGAAAGGGCTACTCATCGCTTTGTTGCTAATCCAGTGATTCAGGAGAGAGGTAAAATTGTGGGAATTTATTAGACCGGGCGACAAACATTTCGTGGTGACAACAAATTATTTCTTCCTCCTATAACATCCGCTTTAACACAATGCAATGAAGTTCAATTCCTTAGCGATCCAATTGAAAATAATTTACCATATATGCTTCAGTGCACTGTTTCACAAAGTCAGTTATCCCTTGATCGCGTTACATATTCACAAGCGGACAGCCTGTTAAAGAAGCCATTTGTTTGATGCTGGTTAGCAACACAATACACATCATGAGTATCCATTGATCCGGAACTAGAAGATAAAGATCGCCGCGTCATAGTGATTATGAATGTTCATAGTCACACTCAGTCAAACCAGAAGCATCAGCTTCCTAGGTGACTGAAGCTCAACAATCACCTATTGTGCATCAGGCATAAGTCGCTTATTATTGAAATTATTCTCAATATGCAAGTGATTGATTACACTGAACCGAAATTCTCATTGCCTTATGATGAGACACTTCAAAGCGGTACGACTTAGACAGGATTAAAAGCGCTTCCTAGAATCCACTGCTAGCGACCACCATGGAAACAGCATCAAGTCATTTCGCAGACATCGTCTAGGTGTCCATACAGCGAGCTGACGTGTCTACAGACACTGAGTATTTCAGTCCATCGAAATCAGTCATTCGGAAATATAAAATCATTTCACACCTCCCCGATATATGCAGACATACTTACAAACATAACTACAAAAAAACATACATACAGTGTTCGCTCGACAAATCTTTGTCACGCATTGCTCATGACGAAATGTGTGGAATGTATCATTCAGCGAATGAAAATGACCAATGGCCAAAACCATCACGAAAATTCCCACTGAAACTTACGCCGAATTAGACAATGAATAGAACAAAGGTACACACTTCAGGTATAACGTTTTATTTATTCATCATTGAAAACAAAGCCAAGATTGTGTCGAGTAACGGCCATAGAATTATGTACACATTTGTTTTCACTAATATGTATATTGAGATGAGAAACTACTAATGTGACAATGAGTTTATGACATGGTCTTGAATTTTGAAGTTAGTTGCTTGCACAGGTATGTAGATAATGATGGGTGGGTAGTAGTTACACAGCAAACTATTCAAATATCCCAGAGAATGAATATGAAGGAAAGGCTGAATATGGGAGAGTGGTATGATGAAGAGAAACAGACTGATTTTATTGAATCCATCAGGTAAAAATCAATCGACATTCACCGAATGAAGAGGATGAAAGCAGTGTAGAGAATAGTCCACGTGAACAACTACCATTTCATATGCAGATGGTGACAAGTATAATTTTACAAGTGTTGAAATGAGCAGCCAAGTGGTTGATAACGTCAGCAAGTTGACCAAAGATTCGAAAAAGAAGTGACCTCGTCCGCTGAGGCCGTACGTAGTCGTGCAAAACACCACATAATTAGTGATATAACCATTCTCTAAGCAAAATACCGACTAAATTAAGTCACGCGTAGATAAAGGCTATCCTGGTCCAGAACAAACAAGAAGCCGGTCACTGTTTCTACGGTACTATTAATAAACAAATCAATAAATACATATACAACAAACATTAACGGTTTCAGGAGTACAAAACACAATGCTTAACAGAAAGCAAGGTACCGCTATCAGAGCGGAATAACGTTAAAGCCAAAATTGAGAACTAGCCGGATCAGACACGACCGTTCAGGTAAGCAGTCAGTAGAAGAATGAACCCAAGTAGGAGGTAGACAGAGCATAGGCACAAAGATAGAATTTAATTGGCTACTTAACCAATCAATAAATAAGATAAACTCGACAGAATAGTACAAAATAAGACATGGGTCAGCAAAATAACAGTTCACAAAAATACTCTGATTGGGTCATGAGTTCAACTGTCTGACTAGACAGATCGAAGTAAAAACACACACAGTTCATTAAACAGGGTGGAATAGACACGTTAGGCATGAATAATTGGGTGGCAACAACGCTAGGCTGATCCGGGACAGGTTGACTTGATTCAAGGATGGGAAATGAATTGATCTTACACGTCCATTGAAATCCATTTTGTGTCAGTTTGAGTAAACTGGCTTATTTCAACTTGATAAATACACATGCGTATCCTATGGTCACTTGGTCAGTCAATTCGGTGTCAACTGTGAACATTGTCTGGGTAGACTGTTCAGTGATGAACACCATTTGGTGATGGTTTGTGTGATTGTTTAAATCGCCTGAACTGCTTGCACTGAACAATGCACAAAAATGACAGACGGAATTGTTCCATTCGCCAGATATAAATGATTGTGTTAAATATTGACTGCATATACATGACAATGTAAAATATCTCTCTTAAATTCAGTATCAGACGTACCTTGGCAAGCGCGCCATTTGGATCGTTAGAGAATGCATTTGACACTGAGAAAACCGAGGCCGTAGTACCTGGGACATACAGAAGAAATGTTGTGCTTGAAATAATCAGCAGTACGAAGCATGCTCCTAATTCACTTGACTTCATGGTTTGTGTCGATGTTGCTATTTGACGTCTGTGACGTAACCAGAGATGTATTTTCAGTAATAAAACTGCACTCAGCACTCCGTCGATAGCAGTTTGAATTGTACATGCTCCGGAAAATAGACCGTAATAAACCGAGAGAAACACAGAGGTTGGGCGTCCGTAGCATACAATTCTGTTGAAATATATGTTCCAGTCAGACTCGATAATAATTGGTATGATCATGAGAACAGCTGTTACGGCGGTCCCGACGACGAAATACCAGGCGTGACGTGGTGGTAATTTACCGAATTTCACAGGGAACTGAATAGCTAACAGTCTGTCAAGCATTGTTGTGACTAACATATTCCCTTTGAGTGTATATAGCAATGATAAAGTACTGCGATATAGCTTGCAGCCGAGACTTGAAGTATTGTATATTGAGAAGAATAAAGCTGCATTTGATGCATACGGAACACCCTTTGCAGGTATCAGTCTCAGTGTGGCCTCGAGAAGACAAACAAATAGATCTATTAAAGAAAGGACTCCGAGATAGATAACCTGTCTGGTTTTGTGTCGATAACCATGAAGGAATATGATGGCGTTAATCAAATTGCAGATGACATTGAATAGAACTACGAAAGGTAAGAAGTAGGCGCATAGAACACCAACAAGTCTCGCCAAGTTGCACATTGTCTCCGCTGACTTTGGACTATCACGTTTCACATTCTCGCATTCTCTGAAAATGTCCCATGGAGTATCAAGAAATGGATATGCGGAAATGTTGTACAGCGTCAGCATTTCAAATGCACCAGTATCAGTAATTCACTGAGTAGATAAAAAATCCACCTGTATATATATCTATACGTAATTGCAGTCAGTCAAGTCTCATTCAAGACAACCGACCTACAATGCACATGTGAAACGCCCTGAATTATTGTTTTGTTTTTCATACTTAAATAAATTTATGCGAAATACTTTGTTTTGATGTTCAAGTAAACATAGTGAAAGTTTAGGGAAATCATACGTATTGTTTTTCCTCTCAGTCTGATGCATTTCGTTTTAGACATACTGTTGGGAGTAAACATCTGACTGACTAGTCGACTTCTGAACGTTAGTTAGACTTATTCACCCACCGGCAGTGAAGATGTAGTCTGATGAGACAAAAGCTGTTGCTGATGAGTGAGTGAGACTTTTATTTGCATACGGATATCTCGAATTAGCTCATTTTTTCTAGTTTGAAAACCTCGTTGTCCGAATTGGCCGGCTGTCCTGTGGTTAACTGAATCAATTAAAAACTGTCTTCATCCGTTCGTCTGTTTTCCAGATATATTACATCATTGGAATGATTCGCAATGATCACTGGTGCCTGATCGATGATTTCAGTGTTACACAAGATAGTATTATGTACATGATGATGCAGTTTGTGAACATATCACAGAATGATTTCAGGAGTTGCATTGATGATCAGGATTGTGTATGTTTTAATAGAGTTTCTACAGTGTTGTTTAATTCTCAAAATCAGTGTTCACACGACCGTTACCTTAATCACTTCGTTCAATCGACGTCGAGAAATGGTCGTATGGGATCATTTCGATCAGGCTAGCGTACATAAACTGAGATTTTGTAAACACACGTTTCATATCACTCTGGAGATTCTATTAGCATTAAGAAGAGAAATGTCAGTAAAGATTCGCATAGTTTTGTCTTTTATTCATTGAACGGGATATTATCCTACACAATTTAATGGAAACTAGTTCTTTTGAGAAGAGTGTGATTTGTCACAACTAGGCAGTTCCTCTTTCTATCCAACGGTCTTAATTGGTCACTTGGAATGTGTCAAGCAATGCCTATAGAAAATCTCACATGTGGGATTTCACTAGCTGTATTCGTGAAGTAGGTGACCGGACTGCATTTGAATTGGATGGGTACGAAACTAAATAATACGTGTATTGTCCTACAGACATAGTTTCCCCATGAGAATCTCTCATGAGTGAACCATTCTCTATTCTGCTCAATCAGACATCAGGGGATTGTAATCTACCATCACGTTCCTCTTCACAAGTGAAGATGACAGATGGATGTACATCACTGAATTCCACTAGCATTTCGTTCTTGTCGGCTTTCACATCAAGAATAATAAGTGTGCCATCAACATCAAGGAAATAAGAATCCATTTCATCTATTTATCACTTGGATGGACCATTTTCAAGCTTACCAATGAAGAAATCTACCGAAATTCCACCTGATGGAGAACTCATGACAATACAGACAAGCTGTTAGTATTAAACGATATACAGTGTGAAGTGTACATTCACACTGCATCTTCTAAATAGGTCCATGTCACTAATACTCATCCAATTTGCTTCTCACTCTCATTTCCATCTGAGATGCAAACGTCCACATATGATGTGAACCTGGTATTAGAAGGACCCATCAATGATATCCGATTATTTTTATTATGATTATTACGCTGCATAGAATCCTGAGTAAATCTGAAAGAACAGAACCACTTAATACAAATTCGCTGACTGCATGACAGCACTTCCGCCACTGAATCTGATAATGTCTGACTAAATTTCGTGTCGTGAACGTAGTAGTCATCTCTGAGGTCTTGCAAACAAAGTCAATTGTGTGATATCAAGCACGGATGAAGACAGTTTTGAATTGATTCAGTTAACCACAAGACAGCCGGCCAATTCGGACAACCAGGTTTTCAAACTAGATAAAATGAGCTAATTCGAGATATCCGTATGCAAATAAAAGTCTCACTCACTCATCAGCAACAGCTTTTGTCTCATCAGACTACATCTTCACTGCCGGTGGGTGAATAAGTCTAACTAACGTTCAGAAGTCGACTAGTCAGTCAGGTGTTTACTCCCGACAGTATGTCTGAAACGAAATGGATCAGACTGAGAGAAAAAACAATACGTATGATTTCCCTAAACTTTCACTATGTTTACTTGAACATCAAAACAAAGTATTTCGCATAAATTTATTTAAGTATGAAAAACAAAACAATAATTCAGGGCGTTTCACATGTGCATTGTAGGTCGGTTGTCTTGAATGAGACTTGACTGACTGCAATTACGTATAGATATATATACAGGTGGATTTTTTATCTACTCAGTGAATTAGTGATACTGGTGCATTTGAAATGCTGACGCTGTACAACATTTCCGCGTATCCATTTCTTGATACTCCATGGGACATTTTCAGAGAATGCGAGAATGTGAAACGTGATAGTCCAAAGTCAGCGGAGACAATGTGCAACTTGGCGAGACTTGTTGGTGTTCTATGCGCCTACTTCTTACCTTTCGTAGTTCTATTCAATGTCATCTGCAATTTGATTAACGCCATCATATTCCTTCATGGTTATCGACACAAAACCAGACAGGTTATCTATCTCGGAGTCCTTTCTTTAATAGATCTATTTGTTTGTCTTCTCGAGGCCACACTGAGACTGATACCTGCAAAGGGTGTTCCGTATGCATCAAATGCAGCTTTATTCTTCTCAATATACAATACTTCAAGTCTCGGCTGCAAGCTATATCGCAGTACTTTATCATTGCTATATACACTCAAAGGGAATATGTTAGTCACAACAATGCTTGACAGACTGTTAGCTATTCAGTTCCCTGTGAAATTCGGTAAATTACCACCACGTCACGCCTGGTATTTCGTCGTCGGGACCGCCGTAACAGCTGTTCTCATGATTATACCAATTATTATCGAGTCTGACTGGAACATATATTTCAACAGAATTGTATGCTACGGACGCCCAACCTCTGTGTTTCTCTCGGTTTATTACGGTCTATTTGCCGGAGCATGTACAATTCAAACTGCTATCGACGGAGTGCTGAGTGCAGTTTTATTACTGAAAATACATCTCTGGTTACGTCACAGACGTCAAATAGCAACATCGACACAAACCATGAAGTCAAGTGAATTAGGAGCATGCTTCGTACTGCTGATTATTTCAAGCACAACATTTCTTCTGTATGTCCCAGGTACTACGGCCTCGGTTTTCTCAGTGTCAAATGCATTCTCTAACGATCCAAATGGCGCGCTTGCCAAGGTACGTCTGATACTGAATTTAAGAGAGATATTTTACATTGTCATGTATATGCAGTCAATATTTAACACAATCATTTATATCTGGCGAATGGAACAATTCCGTCTGTCATTTTTGTGCATTGTTCAGTGCAAGCAGTTCAGGCGATTTAAACAATCACACAAACCATCACCAAATGGTGTTCATCACTGAACAGTCTACCCAGACAATGTTCACAGTTGACACCGAATTGACTGACCAAGTGACCATAGGATACGCATGTGTATTTATCAAGTTGAAATAAGCCAGTTTACTCAAACTGACACAAAATGGATTTCAATGGACGTGTAAGATCAATTCATTTCCCATCCTTGAATCAAGTCAACCTGTCCCGGATCAGCCTAGCGTTGTTGCCACCCAATTATTCATGCCTAACGTGTCTATCCCACCTTGTTTAATGAACTGTGTGTGTTTTTACTTCGATCTGTCTAGTCAGACAGTTGAACTCATGACCCAATCAGAGTATTTTTGTGAACTGTTATTTTGCTGACCCATGTCTTATTTTGTACTATTCTGTCGAGTTTATCTTATTTATTGATTGGTTAAGTAGCCAATTAAATTCTATCTTTGTGCCTATGCTCTGTCTACCTCCTACTTGGGTTCATTCTTCTACTGACTGCTTACCTGAACGGTCGTGTCTGATCCGGCTAGTTCTCAATTTTGGCTTTAACGTTATTCCGCTCTGATAGCGGTACCTTGCTTTCTGTTAAGCATTGTGTTTTGTACTCCTGAAACCGTTAATGTTTGTTGTATATGTATTTATTGATTTGTTTATTAATAGTACCGTAGAAACAGTGACCGGCTTCTTGTTTGTTCTGGACCAGGATAGCCTTTATCTACGCGTGACTTAATTTCAAGCGATATTGCGCCTACAATACTTAACGTATAGAGTTAGAGTTTCCCGGATCAGCCTTTGACGGAAGAGACCGTACTGAACTGGTCGGTACGCAACGTCAATTAGAAAATCCAGTACTGAACTGGTCAGTACTGAACGTTCATCCAGAAGAAACTTTGGTGAATTGGCAGCACGCAACGTTGTTGAAAATACTTTTTCTTTGGAACAATGCAAACCAGATCAGGGAAGCGAATTTCGGAGCAGCAGTCGGAGAGTCAGCAAGTCCCTGTTTGTATAAATGATCATGTTGATAATGTTTCGTGCCCCGGCTCTCATGTCAGTAATTCGAAACCATCATTATCGCGAGTAACTAGTGTTAAGTTGTCACTACTAAGGGCGCAGCTAAAAGAGAAACAGCTTCGACAGGAGTTAGAGTTAGAGAAAAAGTTGCCTAAGGCTAGTCATGATGTCGAAATGGCCGAGCTGCATGTGAAGTTAGCCACGGACGACAAACGGAACATTGGAAATACTAAAAGAGGCACTGTCAACTACGCTCGAATCAGCGAAGATAGTATCGAAGACGACATCAGAAGGCCATATGAAGCTGAGTTTAGGGATGCTGAAGAAAACGAACACTCATTTTCTATCGAAGATCGTAAGGCAATCGAGTTGGTTACTCAAAGCACCGCCTTAGAAAAGGGGCATTGCATCATTCCCTTGCCACGGAAAAGATCCAGCTAAGGTAACGGACAATAATTATGTAGTCGCCATAAACCAGTTACTCAGTATGAAACGGAGGTTATCGCGTGACAAGAACCTTTTAACACGATATGTGGATGGGATAAATATGATGTTAAAAATGGTTATGCCCTTCCGGTACCCCCAGAGCAGCTAGCAGCCAACTATCGCCCGAGTTCGTATCTTCCACATCATCCCGTAAAGAAACCGAAAAAGCCAGATAAACTGAGAATAGTTCTAGATTGCGCCGCAACCTTTAGAGGCTATTCTTTGAACGATAAGCTATTTCAAAGACCTGATACGATTGCCGAGCTTGTTGGTGTTCTGTTGAGCTTTCGAGAAAAGCCTATTGCTGTAGTCGCGGGCATAGCTGGTATGTTTACGCAAGTAAAGGTGCCAGTAGACGATCGAGGAGTATTATGATTTCTGTGGTGGAAAAATGGTTGTCTAGACGAAGATCCGCAGGAGTTTCAGATGACCGTGCATCCGTTCGGGGCAACTTCATCACCCTTCTGTGCGAATTTTGCGTTGAGAAAGGCAGTAGAGGACTTTGGCTGCTTATATCCGGAAACAGTAAGAGATATAGTACGGCACAACTTTTACGTCGACGACTGTTTGGCATGCTTTGAGGATGTTGAGACTGCCAGTAGGTTTATCACTGACGTAAGTGATCTGCTAAGTCGAGCACGTTTCCGACTGCATAAATGGATTGCTAACCGGGCAGAAGTATTAAAATCGGTAACGCTAAAGGAGCCTACCCCGACGTCTCGACTCATCAATGAAGATACAGTGAAGGTAGAACGTACGTTGGGTTTAGAATGGAACTCGGAGATAGATTGCTTTGTTTTCCCCTTCAAAATCCCGCGAAAACCCGTTACAAGACGTGGCGTTCTATCAGCAGTATCTTCTACCTTTGATCCACTTGGGATACTGTCGCCACTGTTGCTTCCGGCAAAGCTGATGTTACAGTCACTCTACAAGCAATATATGGGATGGGATCAGTCATTGTCCTCACAAAACGAGGAAGTTGAATAAAGCAAGAACGAAAGTGGTTTGTGCAGAATAATATGGTACCCTCATTTATTTCGTAGGCTTCTCATCAGCTGCTTACATCCTGAATACATAATGAGGTTTTCGTACAGAAAAGTTTTAACATTCTTCAAATTTTTACATGTTGCCAGTTGAGCACTGTTCTGAGCACTGTTCACTTACTGTGGAACTATTTGTCAACTGGTAACATGTAAAAATTTGCAAGTATGTTAAAACATTTCTGTACGAAAACCTCATAATGTTTTCAGGATGTAAGCAGCTGATGAGAAGCCTACGAAATAAATGAGGGTACCGTATTATTCTGCACAAACCACTTTCGTTCTTGCTTTATTCAACTTCCTCGTTTTGTGAGGACAATGACTGATCCCATCCCATATATTGCTTGTAGAGTGACTGTAACATCAGCTTTGCCGGAAGCAACAGTGGCGACAGTATCCCAAGTGGATCAAAGGTAGAAGATACTGCTGATAGAACGCCACGTCTTGTAACGGGTTTTCGCGGGATTTTGAAGGGGAAAACAAAGCAATCTATCTCCGAGTTCCATTCTAAACCCAACGTACGTTCTACCTTCACTGTATCTTCATTGATGAGTCGAGACGTCGGGGTAGGCTCCTTTAGCGTTACCGATTTTAATACTTCTGCCCGGTTAGCAATCCATTTATGCAGTCGGAAACGTGCTCGACTTAGCAGATCACTTACGTCAGTGATAAACCTACTGGCAGTCTCAACATCCTCAAAGCATGCCAAACAGTCGTCGACGTAAAAGTTGTGCCGTACTATATCTCTTACTGTTTCCGGATATAAGCAGCCAAAGTCCTCTACTGCCTTTCTCAACGCAAAATTCGCACAGAAGGGTGATGAAGTTGCCCCGAACGGATGCACGGTCATCTGAAACTCCTGCGGATCTTCGTCTAGACAACCATTTTTCCACCACAGAAATCATAATACTCCTCGATCGTCTACTGGCACCTTTACTTGCGTAAACATACCAGCTATGCCCGCGACTACAGCAATAGGCTTTTCTCGAAAGCTCAACAGAACACCAACAAGCTCGGCAATCGTATCAGGTCTTTGAAATAGCTTATCGTTCAAAGAATAGCCTCTAAAGGTTGCGGCGCAATCTAGAACTATTCTCAGTTTATCTGGCTTTTTCGGTTTCTTTACGGGATGATGTGGAAGATACGAACTCGGGCGATAGTTGGCTGCTAGCTGCTCTGGGGGTACCGGAAGGGCATAACCATTTTTAACATCATATTTATCCCATCCACATATCGTGTTAAAAGGTTCTTGTCAGGCGATAACCTCCGTTTCATACTGAGTAACTGGTTTATGGCGACTACATAATTATTGTCCGTTACCTTAGCTGGATCTTTTCCGTGGCAAGGGAATGATGCAATGCCCCTTTTCTAAGGCGGTGCTTTGAGTAACCAACTCGATTGCCTTACGATCTTCGATAGAAAATGAGTGTTCGTTTTCTTCAGCATCCCTAAACTCAGCTTCATATGGCCTTCTGATGTCGTCTTCGATACTATCTTCGCTGATTCGAGCGTAGTTGACAGTGCCTCTTTTAGTATTTCCAATGTTCCGTTTGTCGTCCGTGGCTAACTTCACATGCAGCTCGGCAATTTCGACATCATGACTAGCCTTAGGCAACTTTTTCTCTAACTCTAACTCCTGTCGAAGCTGTTTCTCTTTTAGCTGCGCCCTTAGTAGTGACAACTTAACACTAGTTACTCGCGATAATGATGGTTTCGAATTACTGACATGAGAGCCGGGGCACGAAACATTATCAACATGATCATTTATACAAACAGGGACTTGCTGACTCTCCGACTGCTGCTCCGAAATTCGCTTCCCTGATCTGGTTTGCATTGTTCCAAAGAAAAAGTATTTTCAACAACGTTGCGTGCTGCCAATTCACCAAAGTTTCTTCTGGATGAACGTTCAGTACTGACCAGTTCAGTACTGGATTTTCTAATTGACGTTGCGTACCGACCAGTTCAGTACGGTCTCTTCCGTCAAAGGCTGATCCGGGAAACTCTAACTCTATACGTTAAGTATTGTAGGCGCAATATCGCTTGAAATTAAGTCACGCGTAGATAAAGGCTATCCCGGTCCAGAACAAACAAGAAGCCGGTCACTGTTTCTACGGTACTATTAATAAACAAATCAATAAATACATATACAACAAACATTAACGGTTTCAGGAGTACAAAACACAATGCTTAACAGAAAGCAAGGTACCGCTATCAGAGCGGAATAACGTTAAAGCCAAAATTGAGAACTAGCCGGATCAGACACGACCGTTCAGGTAAGCAGTCAGTAGAAGAATGAACCCAAGTAGGAGGTAGACAGAGCATAGGCACAAAGATAGAATTTAATTGGCTACTTAACCAATCAATAAATAAGATAAACTCGACAGAATAGTACAAAATAAGACATGGGTCAGCAAAATAACAGTTCACAAAAATACTCTGATTGGGTCATGAGTTCAACTGTCTGACTAGACAGATCGAAGTAAAAACACACACAGTTCATTAAACAAGGTGGGATAGACACGTTAGGCATGAATAATTGGGTGGCAACAACGCTAGGCTGATCCGGGACAGGTTGACTTGATTCAAGGATGGGAAATGAATTGATCTTACACGTCCATTGAAATCCATTTTGTGTCAGTTTGAGTAAACTGGCTTATTTCAACTTGATAAATACACATGCGTATCCTATGGTCACTTGGTCAGTCAATTCGGTGTCAACTGTGAACATTGTCTGGGTAGACTGTTCAGTGATGAACACCATTTGGTGATGGTTTGTGTGATTGTTTAAATCGCCTGAACTGCTTGCACTGAACAATGCACAAAAATGACAGACGGAATTGTTCCATTCGCCAGATATAAATGATTGTGTTAAATATTGACTGCATATACATGACAATGTAAAATATCTCTCTTAAATTCAGTATCAGACGTACCTTGGCAAGCGCGCCATTTGGATCGTTAGAGAATGCATTTGACACTGAGAAAACCGAGGCCGTAGTACCTGGGACATACAGAAGAAATGTTGTGCTTGAAATAATCAGCAGTACGAAGCATGCTCCTAATTCACTTGACTTCATGGTTTGTGTCGATGTTGCTATTTGACGTCTGTGACGTAACCAGAGATGTATTTTCAGTAATAAAACTGCACTCAGCACTCCGTCGATAGCAGTTTGAATTGTACATGCTCCGGCAAATAGACCGTAATAAACCGAGAGAAACACAGAGGTTGGGCGTCCGTAGCATACAATTCTGTTGAAATATATGTTCCAGTCAGACTCGATAATAATTGGTATAATCATGAGAACAGCTGTTACGGCGGTCCCGACGACGAAATACCAGGCGTGACGTGGTGGTAATTTCCCGAATTTCACAGGGAACTGAATAGCTAACAGTCTGTCAAGCATTGTTGTGACTAACATATTCCCTTTGAGTGTATATAGCAATGATAAAGTACTGCGATATAGCTTGCAGCCGAGACTTGAAGTATTGTATATTGAGAAGAATAAAGCTGCATTTGATGCATACGGAACACCCTTCGCAGGTATCAGTCTCAGTGTGGCCTCGAGAAGACAAACAAATAGATCTATTAAAGAAAGGACTCCGAGATAGATAACCTGTCTGGTTTTGTGTCGATAACCATGAAGGAATATGATGGCGTTAATCATATTGCAGATGACATTGAATAATACTACGAAAGGTAAGAAGTAGGCGCATAGAACACCAACAAGTCTCGCCAAGTTGCACATTGTCTCCGCTGACTTTGGACTATCACGTTTCACATTCTCGCATTCTCTGAAAATGTCCCATGGAGTATCAAGAAACGGATATGCGGAAATGTTGTACAGCGTCAGCATTTCAAATGCACCAGTATCACTAATTCACTGAGTAGATAAAAAATCCACCTGTATATATATCTATACGTAATTGCAGTCAGTCAAGTCTCATTCAAGACAACCGACCTACAATGCACATGTGAAACGCCCTGAATTATTGTTTTGTTTTTCATACTTAAATAAATTTATGCGAAATACTTTGTTTTGATGTTCAAGTAAACATAGTGAAAGTTTAGGGAAATCATACGTATTGTTTTTCCTCTCAGTCTGATGCATTTCGTTTTAGACATACTGTTGGGAGTAAACATCTGACTGACTAGTCGACTTCTGAACGTTAGTTAGACTTATTCACCCGCCGGCAGTGAAGATGTAGTCTGATGAGACAAAAGCTGTTGCTGATGAGTGAGTGAGACTTTTATTTGCATACTTATATCTCCGGTTCATGAATTTCAGTCAGACCTGATTTATCTCTTGAATACAGGCTCAATCGGAAAGTTATTTTTTCCAAGCTAGAAACAAGACGTAAAAATGGTGAGACTAACCTTAAACCTCTGGGTTTTCAAATAGTCAGGTCTTGGAAACGTAGGCTTCCAAGACCTGTGTGGATAAGCTGGACCGCATAGGAAGCCTGAAGGTAGTGTTCACTAACATACGTAGTATCGGGAACAAACTTCACGAGCTAGGTTTATTAGTGGAAATCCTTAGCCCAAGTATTTTGGCTATTACTGAAACATGGCTGGTTTCTGGATTAGATGACACACCTGAGCTATGCGGATTTAGTTGCTTGCGCAGCGACAGGGTTAAGGGTCGTATAGGTGGCGGGGTTGCTCTGTACATCAACAACTCCCTACATGTTCGTTCCGTGAAATCTGAAGCACATGACAGTGGGACAAGTGAGGTAATTAGCTGTGAAGTAAGCTTTGCAACTGGCACTCTACTCATTGGAGTTCTGTATAGTAGTCCCTATTGTCAGTGTGATCACTTTATTTTAGATCACCTCAAACAATGGAGTAAACACAGTAGCTGTCTTATTCTAGGTGATTTTAATGCACCTCATATAGACTGGGTGGATGTCACATCTCCAGGATCCGCTAATAAGTTTGACAGCCGGTTACTCTTGACTACCATGGAAAATGCCCTGACACAACATGTCTTAGGTAGTACAAGATTCGGTTCTACCCAAGGATCTTCCTTGCTGGACTTAGTGCTTACTCATGACAACGACGACGTGGATGGTCTAGTTATTCATCCACCTCTAGCAAACAGTGATCATGGGGTGTTAGATTTTAACTTAAGGGCTAGCAACTTAGTCAGTTTTCAACCCAAATCCCGACCTAGTGTTTAGCATGCTGACATAGTCGCTATAAAGGAGCGTGCTTCAACTGCCGACTGGTCAGTCAATATTGTCTCATCCATTGAAGATGAATGGG
>OX235273.1:115158108-115214904 GCA_944472155.2 Trichobilharzia szidati | reverse complement strand
GGAAGAAACGTGGTGGCGGTGTCGCCATCTTCATCAATTCACAATGGTGTACATCTAATAAAGTATGTTTCAAATTCTCTAGTGACAACATTGACTGCCTCACCGTTAAATGTCGACCTAAACATTTGTCAAAATATAACTACATATACATCTCGAACATTTATATTGCGCCTGGATGTAATTCCACTGAATTGTCTTTATTTGCGGATGAATTTACCTCCCTTGCTGCCACCTCCTTCGGAAACTCCTTGTCTATAGTTACTGGAGATTTCAATTCTAGTGATCACAGCTTCCTTATTTCACTTGGTCATGATAACATTGTCAACTTCCCGACTCGAATGGAAAATACTCTAGATCTTGTGTTTACAAATGACATAGGAATATTTGAAGCTCGGAAAAGAGCCCCGCTACTTAATTCTGATCACTGCATCAAAAGAATAATGCCCAAAGTATATGGGAAGCAGCACAAAAGGGTCTTCTCCTACCTTGGAAAGAAAACAAAACACAGATGTTATTCACATGACAACATACAGAATCTGAGGACAATATTAAATGACACAAACTGGGACCTGTTTACTGAACAAGCTCTTGATAACACAATTAGTAACATAACACATTATCTTAATTTCTGTCTTGATATTTGTTGTCCGAAAGAGACAATCTTCTTAAAATTCGACCGCTTCTCCTCTTCTCAACTCAAAAAGCTTGGCCGTGAAAAAGAGAGGTTGTACAAAATGAAAAATAAATCTGGTGTTAAGAGAATGAACACTTTGATTAAAGCCGAATTACAAAGACTAAATGCTCTCTATAACCAGAAGTTTCTTTCATGTAAATCCTCATCTAATATGTGGAAGCTATTAAAGGAAATCACAGGTGGTAAGCAAATAATGAATGATACTTCTGTTGATGTTGATATGCTTAATAAATCCTATATATATATATCCCTGCAGATGATACGATTCGCAAATCTAATAGTATAAATAATGACTGCTTCTCATGTTTTAACACGAATGATGTCCTTAAGTGTCTTCAATCTCTCAAAACTTCTCAGTCCCTTGTTCCTGATGGAGTTCCTGCTGTTATCCTTAGAAAGTGTGCTGATATCTTATGTTACCCATTAACCGACTGTAAGCGCAATATCGCTCAAAATTAGGTCACGCGTAGATAAAGGCTATCCCGGTCCAGAACAAACAAAAAGCCGGTCACTGTTTCTCCGGTACTATTAATAAACAAATAAATAATTATGTATATAATATAATAATTCCCATCGTAGCATTAAGAACACAATATTCAGCGAAGAGACTCTTTTCAACGAATTTATTATCAAGCTGTACAATCGTATATATATGGTTTTTTTATAAAAATTATATCCGGTGAGGGAATTAGGTCAAAGGTGTGAATACATGAAATAATAATAGTATGAAATGCAATTAAAATATTTGTGATTATAATCATAGTTTAATGTCAAGTGGCAAAATAATTAATGTCGTATAGAATTTTGGAAAGGGTTACATAATTATAAGATTAGTAGACGAATATAAAATGTTACATAACATGGTGTGAAATTTGATAAGATAGAATTCAATATTGTAAAAATAAAAATTAATAATTTCGGGTTTAAAATGTCAAGCGGGTCAAGTGGAAAAGATTCAGAGTGAGAATAGTAATAATAATAATGATAATAATAATAATCGTAGTAATAAGGGAAAAGTACATAGAATAACTAAATAAACAAAATAAATAAATGAATGTCTATCCCTCTACGGCCAAGGCAGAAGTAGGGATTGTACATACTTCTTTTGTTCACAAAGGTCTGGCTTAAAGTGATGAATTGCCAAGGCCTCAGCTGTCTTTAGAAGTCTGTAACGAAGAAAACGCGGGAAGTTAGCATGGATTCTATATATGATCTTAAAATCATGGTCAGGGTTGACAGAGTGACAGAAGTCGATCAAGTGTTCCAAAATAGAGCTTCGCACACACTTCCTTTCTCCCTTGTAAAACCATGCTGGAATATGTTCTCGTATCCGTGTGGAAAGCGTTCTCTGACTACGGCCAATGTACCTTGCTCCACAAGAGCAGGTGAACTGATAGATGCACATAGAGGCGGCCAGATGGGGGAGCTTATCTTTTACAGAGGTAGAGAACAACTTGTGGCTAGTGAACGTCATATGTAATTTTGCTGCATAGAACGTCTTACTGACTGATTTAGAGAGACGATTTTTGAGCATATCTGAGGCTTGATCACCTTTGAATTCCAAGTTCATGAATAAGGTTTTCTTTGGAACTGTATCGGTGACCAGTTTAGACCGCTTATCTTTCATGTTGCTGTCGATAAATCGGTTAGGGCAACCGTTTTCTGCGAGGCTGGCTTTTAAGAAGTCAAGTTCCGAGTCAACGGAATCAGAACTACAAATTTTCCTTATCCTAGAGCAGAGCGAATGAATTAAAATCCTTTTCCTGGAAATAGGCACCCAACTGTAAAAATTAGTTAGTTGTCCGTTCCAAGTACGTTTCCGGTGGATAGATCTTTTGAGAGATCCGTCATTACGTCTACTAAGGCACACATCAAGAAAGGGAATACTTAGTTCGGACTCCTTTTCTACGGTGAATTGTAAAGAAGGATGGCAGTTGTTGAAAGCAAACAAGACATCATCAAGAATTACATTTCTATCGCAGATAACGAAAGTGTCGTCTACGCATCTTCTATAAATGTCAAAATGACCGATGGTTTGACTAAGTTGAGAATTTTCAAGCTTTGTCATAAAACAATCAGCCAACAAGGGACCCAGTGGTGATCCCATGGCAATGCCGTCTCTCTGTCTAAAGATCTCATTATTGAAGGTGAACCGAACATTCAACGTGCATCTCAATAAAAGCTCTTTGAGGTAGATAGTCGGCAGTCCTATTTCTAAACTATGTGTATCAATATAATCACATAAGTAGCAAACAGTTCCCATGAGAGGAACATTGGTAAATAGCCACGTCACATCTAATGAGAACAAGATTTTGTCTGAGACATTGAAATCTTTAATGCTATCAATAAATTTAAACATATCATCAATGGAAAACTTAGATACTTGCCTTCTGACTGGTTCCAGTATTTCAGCTAACCATTGAGCGATTCCGTGGTAAGGATACCACGTTTGTATGGACTACTTAAAATTCATAAGACAGGATTACCCCTCCATCCTATCCTCGATATGGCGGGTTCTCCTTAACAAATCAATAATTATGTATATAACAAAACCTTAACGGTTTCTAGAGTACAAAACACAATGCTTAACAGAAAGCAAGGTACCGCTATCAGAGCGGAGTGACGGTAAAGCCGAAATTGAGAACTAGCCTGAATCAGACACGACCGTTCAGGTAAGCAGTCAGTAGAAGAATGAACCGAAGTAAGAGATAGACAGAGCATAGGCACAAAGATAGAATTTAATTGGCTATTTAAACAGGTAGGCTGATACAGATGAAGATCAATAAATAAGATAAACTCGACAGAATAATACAAAGTAAGACATGGGTCAGCAAAATAACAGTTCACAAAAACACTCTGATTGGGTCATGAGTTCAGCTGTCCGACTAAACAGATCGAAGTAAAAGTACACACGGTTCACAAAACAATGTGGGATAGACACGTTAGGCATGAATAATTGGGTTGCAACAACGCTAGGCTGATCCGGGACAGGTTGACTTGATTCGAGGATGGGAACTGAATTGATCTTACACCGACATTTTCAATGAATCTTTCTCCAAAAGTATTATTCCTGACTCATGGAAAGGTATCAAGGTTGTTCCAGTGCCTAAATCAATAAGTGGACCTACTGTTAAATTTCGACCGATTGCTACTACCTCACCTTTTTCAAAAGTTATGGAAAGACTTATTTCACTTAATCTTGAACCCTCTTTAAAGCCTTTCAATGACCCCATTCAGTTTGCTTGTAAACATTGTAGGTGTACCTTAGATGCCGCTGTTGTTCTTTATCATAATATAGTCTCTACTTTAGATAGAGGAGCTGAATATGTTTGGTGTGCCTTCCTTGATTACACATCTGCATTTGACTCTGTACCTAGGTCTCTGTTGCTAAGTAAGCTTGCTGCAACACAGACTGAGAGCTGGACAAATAAGCGGTTGCATTCCTATTTTTCTGATAGGAAGCAGTACACTGTCTACAATGGAAAGTCCTCCACTACCTCACTTACTTTAGCTGGTGTTCCTCAAGGTGCTGTTCTTTCTCCTTTTCTGTTTTCTTTTTCTTACATGACTTGCCCCATTCTGATATCGCCAATTATGCCAAGTATGCTGATGACCTCTCTGTCTCTATGCCTGTCAACTCTCAGTCGGATTGTTCCAAATTAAATAACTTTCTGTCGGAAATTAGTCAGTGGTCCTCTTCAGACGGTCTTAAGCTGAATCCGTCTAAATGTCAGGTAGTAAATTTCACTTTCAGACGAAAACGTGACCTACAACAACTAGCTAGCTCACATGGTCTCACTATCATTGACGGCATTATTATTATTAATAATGTTCCCTTTGGGTTCCTAGTGGAACATGGGGCTTACACTGCACGCCTCCACTTGCTTCTGTCTTCTGCTGTATTTTTCACTTGCATCCATGTTAATCCATACTGTTTCAGTTCCTGTTCACACGATCTCCTCCATGTCACCCTTGGACGTCCCACTCGCCGCTTCCCTTTCGGCACAGAGGTTGAAATTACATCTAATGTCAAGTACCTTTGACTTAGTGTTTCCTCCGATCTTTCCTGGTTCTCTCACATCTTGCTAGTTACTAGAAAGATGTTTCGCTTAACGTTAGACGTTAGGAAGTTAAGGCAGTCTGGTAGAAAGCAGTCTTTGCTTTCTCAGTTTGTCAACTCTTGTATTCTAACCATCCCTCTTTACTGCTCCCCATTAATCTTTCCTGGACTACTTAAGAAAGATTTTGCTTCGCTGTATAGGGCACTAAAAGCTGTTAGTAGGGGAAGTGGGATTTCGTTAAACCAACTGGTTAACACCATTGTGGATAGACATATAGTATCATGTAAGAAACTAGCGAATACTATATTGTCAGACCGCGAGCATCCTCTCTATACGCAGCTCTCTCCTTGCATTTCATCTGGTAGAACTAGAGGCAACTATAGGAGGTTATATGCCAGGACTACCAAGTACAAAACTCCACAATACCTTATCTGGCACAGCTGTTATGTGATGAGAAATCCGTTAGGTATGACACGATCAACTTACTGCGGCACTCTAACAAATAGTTCCCATTAGCTTTTGTTCTCCTTTCTTTCTTACTATTATATTGTTGCTCACATATTCCATTACACACTAATTTTATATTTCATATGCTGTGGTGCATGGTTTAAAGTGTTAATGCAATGCTGTTCTTTTTTATTTCTTCTATTTGTCTTTCTTTTCTTTTTGTTGTTGTTGCTTTTTATTTTTAAAATCTTATAAAATTTATGAGATAATTAGATGCAATATTGTAATGCACTCTGAAAATTCCGCACTTGTACCACAAACACCGTTTGGAATAAAGCTACTATTATTATTTCTTTGTTAATTTAATTCTGTCAAATCTTGACGACAGTTCATTTGAATTATTTTGCAATCGAATGTTTTACAACTGTTCACCCACATACACACATACACACATAAAGTGTTTTACAAAGGTAGACCAATATTTGTAAGTCCGAGGTCAAATTTTGATCACAGCTCATACAATTTTGTTTATTATACTCGTTGATACTTGTTGAATGACTACTCATGATTGGACAAAATGTTTAAAATCAAGAAATGTTCCTTTTATATTAAAACCCCTGTTATGTTAATTTAGATTAATTTCCCTGAAGAAGTTCGGACCAGATAGTCGAACGAAATGTTGGAATTACTCATTTCAATCTCGCTGAGATTTTACGAATATAATATTTTACAAACGTCTACTTCTCACTCGGCGCCCAAATATTTTAGAACTATTCTGTCAAATCTTGACGACAGTTCATTAGAATATGCATATTTTTCCTAATGCCCGTCGGTTAATAATTTTTGAGAAAGACAGGCTCGATTATTATTTTAGTCACCTGTTTCAAAAAATTGTGTCTAAAGTCTTTTAATAGTATAAAAGTAATATAGTTCCACATAGTAAACATTGGACTTAACAACTTACATGAAACATTTGCTAAAATGATATTTATACTTATAAGTAGTGTAAAACATTTAACTAAAATGAGGGATTTTTCCATTGATGCTTCCATATATATTCATCCCTGTATATTGAGAATTCCGATGAATAGTTCTACAGAAATTTGATGAACTCATTAAGTCCTGCTTTATTAACCTTTGTTGCTAGTTTTAAAAATGACTTACAGTTAACCAAAATATGTTTACAAACATAAAAATGTACAACAGTTCAATGAACTACAAAAGACCTAATCAACACAAAATGAGAAATGGTATGTAAAGCACAACTTTAGTGCTTGTGTGTGCAATATTAGACGTAACAGTCATCAAACCAACATTTTGTCTGGTTTCGTTCACAGACAAGTGCTTCTATCATCTTTTGGAAATGGTAACATATCCTTGGTCAGCGGAAGTCGCTGACTAACAGACTGTGTGGAAATATACCAAAGGCTTTACTTATATTAAAAAAGGGACACAAACTAGTCATCTTCTAGCTCTTCTATAGGTGGATTCATCATGAAATAGTGCGGCTGATTTTTGCACAGGTTTTGTTACAGTCTAGAAAATGACATACCTAATTTTCAATAGACTGTCTGTAGCTCCTGTTTGAAACAAATCTTTGTTTAGCTCATCTGTACGAGCTTTGAGAGAATTCACCTCCTTTTTGGCGCGTTCTTAAAATTACCACTTCGGATACTGATGATTATTTATGCAATCTCTGAGAAAACCGATCTGTGCATTGATTTCAGCAAGCTTTACAGAAAAGTGCAGAAACCCAGTGAGTTCCTCCACTGCAATTGCGTCTTTACTAATTTTGAATTTACGAAAAATACCCATCGAGGCATGGAAATAAGAAAACACCGTGCAGCGAAGAGTCTCATTTCGATGAATTCCCTCCTTAAGAACAAACCAATAGAGGGTTGAGGTAGGGAGGGATGATACATTACAGTGGAAATGTAGTAGTCGTTAGTGCACTGTCACCCAAATAAATTCACTTAGCTTATCCATTTCACTCACCATGATTACAGCGACAAGGTCACATATGACTACCAAACAAACGGAATATGCTTAGTGTAAATACTACAGGTGATGGAATATGGCTCCTATGATTTAAATACAGCTGGGTTTGATTACAGTTTCCGATATGACCACAATATTTCAGCGATTTCTGTGATCCGCCATTCATCGAATTCCGATTTCACATTACTTCTCGCTTAAGGAGTCTGTATTCACGGACCGGTTACCTCATGACAGGCAGATAGGCATCTTCTCTTGAATATTATAATATTCACTAGTGTAATGATATATGCAACACACATAAATTCATGCTCATATCCTGAAATGTATAAAAGGTTGTTTCGTCATATTCGTTTGTCGTAGCCATATTTTGTTCAGATATTCACAATTTATGTATGAAAGGGATTTGAAAACATCGGAGCAAGATTTTTCAATCGATGCTATCGATTGGAGTAGCCTACTTGAAAATAAGGCATGTTCCCTGAGGTATTTAAATATGAAATGATTGTTGACTTGATGAGAGGGACTTTGAAAGAAATCCCTGACAATTCTTTAGCCTACATCTGAAATTTCCACTTACAAGGAATAAGTTTGATACATGAATATATAGTGAGTTCTAGTTTTCCAAAATTTATTTCTCAATCTTTCAGCTGCTTATTTAGAATTATTAGAAAACTTTCAAAATGGAAATTTATTTGGGCACTTGGCGGAAAAAGCGACGTTGTATTATTTTGCTACCAAAGACAACGTGACCGTAGTTTCAGCATTTCAGTTCACAAGAGTAGTCTACAGGGGGCTAAATGAAGTGATGCAGAGAGAGTGAGAGGCTCATCCTTTGCCATTAATTCATGAAATGTTGGAGACATTCTCACAGGTTGTTTGGTTTTCTACCAATGACAGAGCATTTTAATACTGGCGGGTTGAAGCATACATATCTCGGTGAATTGTCTAACATTGCTTTCAATATACCCATAATATCCTTTAGAAACCCATCAATTTCAGGCCTCCATAAGGTACTCGAGGCAAAAAAATTATTGCCGGCTATTTTGAAGTTGGTGGCCAGCCTCTCTCTATACAGGCGGGATTTACTGCATTTTTCAGGAATGTATGGAAAAGCGAGAATATTCCATCATTGTCTGATGAGCAGAGGAGATTATTGTGTCTGGCTGTAAAAGCGGTCTGTGTAGTTTGCATGTGACAATCATCAGTGCGTTAGTCATTTACAATCTGCGTTTAAAGTAGTGACTGCTGTGAGCATTTGGAGACCACTCAAGTCAAACAAACAAACAAACATTGGTGGTGACAAGCAGACGACATTTTGTGTGACGAGTGGTTTCTCTTTCCAAATCAATTCGTTGTTAATGGTGCACAGTTGATAATTTTTTAGAAAGACAGGTTAGATTATTGATTTGGTCAACTATTGCAATAATTTGGGTATACGTCTCTTGATAGTATAAAAATAATATAGTTCCATGTAGTAAACATTGGATTTAACAAGTTAGGTGAAATTTCTGCTAAAATTATGTTTATACTTATGAGTAGTGTAAAATATTAAACACAAATAATGGATTCTTTGTCAATTACTTCCATAAGGCCTTCGTAGCACAGCTATGAAATAACTTATTATTGTTTTTTTTTTCTAATTCCATATGGATGTTTGCTGAATGTTATGGGAAATATACATTTCAGCTATACATTACTATTATAAAGGATAACATATTTGATTTCCGTAGAACAAAGAGGTTTTATATGCATAACCTTTAGGAGACTTAGCGAATCAACTTCTCATGTGCTTTTCTGTCTCACACATCGTTTCAGAATAGCGTAACATTCAAATGGTACTTCAGTAATAACCATTTCCGTTTGATAAATCACGGCTGACCTTATAATTTTAGCTGTATACATATTGGTTAAATATCACAACTTCATTATTTTTAACTAAAATTAATCAGACTGTAGGCATAGACAATATTATTTGATGAACACATATAAAGTAGGCTTTAAGATACCCACTTTCATAGAAGTTTGGGTTAAACATCTTCAGCGCAATATTTAGCATAAAGGGAACTGATTTAAATATTTTTTGAGTGATAGAATTGCGTCTCCCGGTAACCATCTTTACATATGTATTGACCATTTTCTATTGACTTGGATTTTAAACTTTCTGTTCACCTGATTCACTTTTTATTAGTTGGTATATTTTGTCTATATTAACATATTTGTAAATGGTATATTCGTTTGAGCACCAGGCTTATAGGAATTCCCTGGAACATTTGATGTTTCCTCTGTCTAAGATTTTGACATTATCCCAATCAAGCTGATGTCCATAATTATCTATATGCATTGATATGAAAGAATATATATAACTTGTCTTTCCACAGCTGATTTGTGTTCCTGGATTCTGGTTCGAAGGGGACGCCCACTTTGGCTGATTTAATGTCTGCTACAGTTCATAAAATTAATTTTGTGAATGGTAATAATTTTATCTCCCTTTTCTGTTGCACCTTTCGGTTTGCACTCATCAGTAATCAAAGAATTCCATTTCATTGCGATCGAAGAAGCGACTCAAAATTCCATGAAGACAATTAAAAGAGTTCACTTCAGACTGTGAAGCGTGAATGAAATGATAATCAATTCCAAGATTCAATTTTGTATCGAGGCAATAAACCTGAATTATCCAGCGTAAACCAGCAAGCAGACGACTGAAAAAATTCTTCATCTGAAGAAATATCTCCACACTTGTCAATGGCTAACCTGAAGAACAGTTTCCCACATGAATCCATTCAATAATGTCGCATATTCATGCTGTGCGGATGATTCGTACAGCTCCGACTTCCATGCCTACATGTGTATCAATCAGCGAAGTCAAATGGTCTACAGCTTGCAGTCTCAACGATGGTGTTGCCAGTCATCATAACCTCAAATGCAGTATTCTCAGAATTATTATCATTTGATGATATTCTTGGAGATGAGATTGAAGGAAAGAATATGAAGTCATAACTTCGCCTTGTACGTGCACACGACATCTGGAAAACCTGAAGAAAAATGATATGAAGTAGGTGATAAGGAATGGAGACAATGACTCCGTCATCTGTGATGAGAACAATGGTACTCTTGCCATAGTTGTAGTTTTCTCCAGTAACCATCAATAAGTCAAGTCTACTCTAATTGTGATGTGAATCCAGAGTTCTATTTTGTAAAACTGAATAAATTTCTTGGATGCTAATCGAGTCACACCAAGCAGACGGATTAATTTGTCCCACACATGATATCCAAGTATCACATAGATTCTCGCGTGAGATACCATTGGTGGTGAAACGATGCGGCTTCCCTTAACACTCCTTTTACACAGATATTCTCTTAAGACTGCGACGAGAAATACTAATTCAAAACAATTACGAAGGGATTACGACTGTCACAAAGCTAATCAGTTTTATGATATTTGAACTCACAGGGTAGAGATCCAACAGAAAATTCGAAGTTATGCAGATATGCCTTGTTGACGAGTGCCAACTAGCACAAGACGTTTGTATACGGCTACCTGCAGATTGCTTTCAATCACTTCACACGAAGTGACGACGCTTCAGCCCCAAGAAAGGCTGATGCCTTCCTGTCGATTAATTTGTCAATATTTCCATCCAGCAGAGAAAGCACGTGAGAGCTTTTCAAATTTAAATATACTAGTTACGAATCCGAATCAATTCTATATTATTATGAAGCAAGATTGTGCATAAGTGAATAATAAAAGGAGAAGCGGGGTTCAACATGCATTTAATATATAAGAAAATGAAGACTGGAGTAGGACATATTGCAGATAAGTAAAACCTTGGAACACCACATAAAGTGACCTGGTTGATATCAGAGGAGAGATCGACACTGGTGAAGTAACTGAAAGATGGTGAAACAGCTCAGTTAGCAGTGCGATTAAACAATAGAAACACTGGGTGGTTCAATTAAAAGAAATCGAATCACTTAGTAATTAAAACTTGTCCACTAATACTTCCAGAAGACACACACGTACCAGTGAACACCAATCATCCGATAAAAGCATGAATGTTGAAATCGATAAAATTTCTGAAAAACAATGAAAGCAACAGGACCAGATGGATATTCACAGAAACAATGTCAGTGGACTCACAGACCACAGCAGACATGCTCACGTTTGTCGTAGCCATATTTTGTTCAGATATTCACAATTTATGGATGAAAGGGATTCGAAAACATCGGAGCGACAAGGTCACATATGACTACCAAACAAATGGGATATGCTTAGTGTAAATTCTACAGGTGATGGAATATGGCCCTCATGATTTAAATCGACAGCATCGATTAAAAAATCTTGCTCCGATGTTTTCCAATCACTTTCAAGAATAAATTGTGAAAATCTGAACAAAATATGGCTACGACAAAAGGATATGCCGAAACAATCTTGTATGCATTTCAGGATATGAGCATGAATTTATGTCTGTGGCATATATCATTACAGTGGTGAATATTATGATACTCAAGGAAATATGCCTGTCTGTCTGTAATGAGGCAACCGGTCCGTGAATACGGACACCTTAAGCGAGAAGTAATGTGAAATCGGAATTCGATGAATGGCAGATCACGAAAATTGGTGAAATATTGTGGTCATACAGAGAACTGTAATCAAACTGAGTTATCTTTAAATCATGTGAGCCATATTCCATCACCTGTAGAATTTACACTAAGCATATCCTATTTGTTTGGTAGTCATATGTGACCTTGTCGCTGTAATCATGGTGAGTGAAATGGATAAGCTAAGTGAATTTATATGGGTGACAGTGCACTAACGATTACTACATTTCCACTGTAATTTTTCATCCCTTCTTATCCCCTCTATTGGTTTGTTCTTTAGGAGAGAATTCATCGAAATGAGACTCTTCGCTGAATGGTGTTTTCTTATTTCCATGTCTCAATGGGTATTTTTTTTATCATAAATTTAAAATTAGCAAGGACGCTTTTACAGTGGAGGAACTCACTGGTTTTCTGCACTTTTCTGTAAAGCTTGCTGAAATTAATGCGCAGATTGGCTGTCTCAGAGATTGCATAAATAATCATCAGTATCCGAAGTGGTAATTTTAAGAACGCGCCAAAAAGGAGGTGAATTCTCCCAAAGCTCGTACAGATGAGCTAGGCAAAGATTTATTTCAAGCAGGGGCTACAGACACTGTTTCGAAAATTAGGAATGTCATTTTCTAGGATTTAGCAAAACCTGTGCAAAAATCAGCCGCACTATTTCATGATGAATCCACCTATAGAAGAGCTCGAAGATAACTAGTGATTGAGCCTTATTTTATTATAACAAAAACCTTTGGTAAATTTCTACACAGTCTGCTGGTCAGCAGCTTTCACTGACTTAGGATATGTAACCATCTCCAGAAAGGGATAAAAGCACTTGTCTGTGAAAGAAACCAAACAGAGTGTTGGTTCGATGATTGTTACGTCTAATATTGCACACACGAGCACTAAAGTTGTGCTTTACATACCATTTCTCATTTAATGTTGTTTAGACCTTTGTTGTTCATTGAACTGTTGTACATTTTTTGTTTGAATGCACATTTTGGGTAACTGTGAGTCATTTTTAAAAACAAGGAACCAAGGATAATAAAGCAGGATTTAATGAGTCCATCAAATTTCTGTAGAACTCTTCAGAGGAACACTCTACATATATGGATATATATATTGTCAGAAATACATTGGGAGATAAAGGATTGATGAGTGAATAAACTGCATGAAGTTAATCAGGCAAAATGACACGTGTGAACGTATTTTAGGTGATGTTAAAATAGATAAGGGTAAGGGAGTATGAGAGATTATTTGAACATTCACGCGTATCGTTTTGCATAATTAATTCAATGTAGTTTATTGACATGTCAATCTTATATCTCCCAATATATTACCTATAGTATACGTATATATATCCCTGAATGTTGAGTATTCAGCTGAATCACAAGGAAGATATAGTTTTTACTTGGCTGTTTGTTTCGTCCTTATGTCTTCCTTATTCATCAACGCCTGTGAGTGATAATAGTGCTGTATACGCCTTACATCACACTCTCTCTACAAGCAACCACTCTAGGAATGTCGTTTCGATTAATCTTCATTTTGGGGATGTATCTACGGTTTACTACTGACTGTATTCGTCCATGCTTGGCGACTTCACATTTAAGTTTGGCTAAGCCTATGACATCAGCTGAATTTGAATCTCAAAAACATCAGGTTGCTTTGGGTTTGAACTTTGGTAGAATTATGTTTTCGGGACTTTGCATCACTGCTTCTGCAATCAAACCTCATATGGGCAATTCCATGTGGAATAAGAAAAATATAATAATCACAGGTTTTTTTTCATGGCTGTGCTACGAAAGGCTTATGGAAGTAATAGACGGAGAATGCGTTATTTTTGTTTTATGTTTTACACTACTTATAAGTATAAACATAATTTTAGCAGAAATTTTACGTAACTTGTTAAATCCAATGCTTACTACGTGGAACTATATTATTTTTATACTATCAAGAGACTTATACCCAAATTTTTGCAAGAGTTGGCCAAATCAATAATCTTTCATGTGTGTCCAGAAAAACAAGCTAAGCAAGATAAATTTAGTTATATGGATAAGCTCCATATAGATGATTTCATTTCCTTCGTCCCTGGCGTTTCATTATTCTCTTCTAATCTGTTTCACTGCTTTAAGCAAATTTCACCCCATTTCAGACTGGTTATCAGGAGAACTGAATCACCACCGGTGGTGCAATTTACTGTCTACCCATAACTATCTGGTGCAGTGTCACATTATCTCTAGAGCAGTGTCGTTTAATTGTCTCAAAAATAGCAACTTGATGTTATGTGATATTACTGGGCCAAAAATAACCAAAAAAATAAGTAAATTTATGTGAATTGTTATTTTTCCTCATCGAATCAAGCAATCGATTAAAAGCTTATTGTTTACGTGTTTAACTTGTTGATCACTTATTCCATAACTTTTCTAGATGTTTTCTTTGAGTCCAAGGCTCAGCCCATTTAACCCGCTCATCAGTCTTCACAGTTTACACAGTAGCACATGAGTTATTGATTAACGTCTCTGGGAGCCTTCCAATGACTACATAAGGAGGGTAGTTTTCTTGACAGGCAGGTTATAATCTGTCGATACCAACATTATCTGTGGTATTGGCTCACTGAATCTCCAAGTGTTTTGAATGTCTTGTAGTCCCTTCGAAAGTTCCTTCGTACGGTTGTGATTTATCACATATTACCCGTACATGTGAGCAGGAACCCAAGTACGTAAGTATATATATAGCGTTCTTGACTGTCCTCGTGGTGAAATTGCTCCATTTGTAGTCGGAGTCTATCAACATATGTAGCCTAGTGAAGTTTGTCCTTTTCCCTACTGGGACTGATATACTCTCCAGGAATTCTCAACGTAGTTACAAATATCAATTCTACTGCTGAGCATCGGGCATCGGTTTTATTTGATGTTCGATAACAAGCATTACCAATGACAGAAATTCAGTCCGGTGAGTAGGGTCAGAGTGTGGTGGCCGAAAATATCAAATTATACGTTCACCGTAAAATAGTAAAAATAATGAATTCACAGAAAATCGTGGTTGTTACGTGAGATTGAACAAATAGTCTAGCTGGTTCCATGCGCAATACGGTCAACACTTCTTCCCTCTCCAGCTCCTCGCTTACCACATCTGCCAACCGACTCTGCCCCGAACCTGATGCGTATATCCACATTAGGATCCTTTGCTCCGATCTACTTTTCTCTCTGCAAGTGCCCTCCAGCCGTCGGCAGCACTTACGTGTAGTGAGCATCTGTATGCTCAAGAAGAGGACTATTTCATCTCTACTATTCTGTGCGTCTATATTTGAGTGTTTTGAGACAATTATAACTTTTGAGATAGCTGTATTTTATGTGTATATTAATTTTTGTGGACTGAATACTATTCTACAAACATAAATGTTTGTATTTGTTTTGTCCTTTTTTATTTCGCGTATAAACGAATTTAGCCGCTTAGTCCACTACAAGAGTGTGATGTTAACGAGGCCTCCAGTTGTCTATGAAAGCGTTCTATCAACTCATTGGCTTGAGGATAACATGCTGTGCAGCGGATTCTTTGTGACCTCTAAAACGTCGACAAGTTGTTGAAAAGCTCTGATTTGAATTGAGCTCCTCTGTCGAAGGTTGGTTGGTATATTTGGTCTCTTTGGGCAATGGTGAGATCCCAGTGGTGTCGATGATCTACCCAAATAATTCTATTGTTCCTGTTCTAGAAGCGCAGTCTGACTGATTGTCAAACCGTTTTCTTCCAGTATTCGCGTATTATTTTTAATCGGTGCTGTCGATTGGAGTAGCCTACTTGAAATCAAGGCATGTTCCCTGAGGTATTTCAATTTGAAATGATTGTTCACTTGATGAGAGAGAGTTTGAAAGAAATTCCTGACAATCCTTGAGCCTATATCTGAAATTTCCACTTACAAGGAAAAAGTTTGATACATGAATAAACTGAGTTATACTTTTCCAAAATTTATTTCTCAAACTTTCAGCTGCTTATTTAGAATTATTAGAAAGATTTTTAAATAGAAATTTATTTGGGCACTTGGGGAGAAAACAACGTTGTATTATTCTACTGCCAAAGACAACGTGACCGTAGTTTCAGCATTTCAGTTCACAAGAGTAGTCTACAGGGGGCTAAATGAAGTGATGCACAGAGAGTGAGGCTCATCAATTGCAATTAATTCATGAATTGTTGGAGATATTCTCACAGGTTCTTTGGATTTCTACCAATGACAGAGCATTTTAATACTGGCGGGTTGAAGCATATCTCGGTGACTTCACATTTAAGTTTTGCTAAGCCTATGACATCAGCTGAATTTGAATCTCAAAAACATCAGGTTGCTTTGGGTTTGAACTTTGGTAGAATTATGTTTTCGGGACTTTGCATCACTGCTTCTGCAATCAAACCTGATATTGGCAATTCCATGTGGAATAAGAAAAATATAATAATCACAGGTTTTTTTTCATGGCTGTGCTACGAAAGGCTTATGGAAGTAATAGACGGAGAATGCGTTATTTTTGTTTTATGTTTTACACTACTTATAAGTATAAACATAATTTTAGCAGAAGTTTTACGTAACTTGTTAAATCCAAAGCTTACTACGTGGAACTATATTATTTTTATACTATCAAGAGACTTATACCCAAATTTTTGCAAGAGTTGGCCAAATCAATAATCTTTCATGTGTGTCCAGAAAAACAAGCTAAGCAAGATAAATTTAGTTATATGGATAAGCTCCATATAGATGATTTCATTTCCTTCGTCCCTGGCGTTTCATTATTCTCTTCTAATCTGTTTCACTGCTTTAAGCAAATTTCACCCCATTTCAGACTGGTTATCAGGAGAACTGAATCACCACCGGTGGTGCAATTTACTGTCTACCCATAACTATCTGGTGCAGTGTCACATTATCTCTAGAGCAGTGTCGTTTAATTGTCTCAAAAATAGCAACTTGATGTTATGTGATATTACTGGGCCAAAAATAACCAAAAAAATAAGTAAATTTATGTGAATTGTTATTTTTCCTCATCGAATCAAGCAATCGATTAAAAGCTTATTGTTTACGTGTTTAACTTGTTGATCACTTATTCCATAACTTTTCTAGATGTTTTCTTTGAGTCCAAGGCTCAGCCCATTTAACCCGCTCATCAGTCTTCACAGTTTACACAGTAGCACATGAGTTATTGATTAACGTCTCTGGGAGCCTTCCAATGACTACATAAGGAGGGTAGTTTTCTTGACAGGCAGGTTATAATCTGTCGATACCAACATTATCTGTGGTATTGGCTCACTGAATCTCCAAGTGTTTTGAATGTCTTGTAGTCCCTTCGAAAGTTCCTTCGTACGGTTGTGATTTATCACATATTACCCGTACATGTGAGCAGGAACCCAAGTACGTAAGTATATATATAGCGTTCTTGACTGTCCTCGTGGTGAAATTGCTCCATTTGTAGTCGGAGTCTATCAACATATGTAGCCTAGTGAAGTTTGTCCTTTTCCCTACTGGGACTAATAAACTCCCCAGGAATTCTCAACTTAGTTACGAATATCATTGCTGCTGCTGAGCATTGGGCATCGGTTTTATTTGATGTTCAATAAGAAGTATTACCAATGACAGAAATTCAGTCCGGTGAGTAGGGTCAGAGTGTGGTGGCCGAAAATATCAAATTATACGTTCACCGTAAAATAATAAAAATAATGAATTCACAGAAAATCGTGGTTGTTACGTGAGATTGAACAAATAGTCTAGCTGGTTCCATGCGCAATACGGTCAACACTTCTTCCCTCTCCAGCTCCTCGCTTACCACATCTGCCAACCAACTCTGCCTCGAACCTGATGCGTATATCCACATTAGGATCCTTTGCTCCGATCTACGTTTCTCTCTGCAAGTGCCCTCCAGCCGTCGGCAGCACTTACGTGTAGTGAGCATCTGTATGCTCAAGAAGAGGACTATTTCATCTCTACTATTCTGTGCGTCTATATTTGAGTATTTTTTTGGACAATTATAACTTTTGAGATAGCTGTATTTTATGTGTATATTAACTTTTGAGGACTGAATACTATTCTACAAACATAAATGTTTGCATTTGTTTTGTCCTCTTTTATTTCGCGTATAAACGAATTTAGCCGCTTAGTCCACTACAAGAGTGTGATGTTAACGAGGCCTCCAGTTGTCTATGAAAGCGTTCTATCAACTCATTGGCTTGAGGATAACATGCTGTGCAGCGGATTCTTTGTGACCTCTAAAACGTCGACAAGTTGTTGAAAAGCTCTGATTTGAATTGAGCTCCTCTGTCGAAGGTTGGTTGGTATATTTGGTCTCTTTGGGCAATGGTGAGATCCCAGTGGTGTCGATGACCTACCCAAATAATTCTATTGTTCCTGTTCTAGAAACGCAGTCTGACTGATTGTCAAACCGTTTTCTTCCAGTATTCGCGTATTATTTTTAATCGGTGCTGTCGATTGGAGTAGCCTACTTGAAATCAAGGCATGTTCCCCAAGGTATTTCAATTTGAAATGATTGTTCACTTGATGAGAGAGAGTTTGAAAGAAATTCCTGACAATCCTTGAGCCTACATCTGAAATTTCAACTTACAAGCAGTAGGTCTGATACATGAGTACACTGAGTTATGCTTTTCCAAAATTAATTTCTCAAACTTTCAGCTGCTTATTTAGAATTATTAGAAAGATTTTTAAATAGAAATTTATTTGGGCACTTGGGGAGAAAACAACGTTGTATTATTCTACTGCCAAAGACAACGTGACCGTAGTTTCAGCATTTCAGTTCACAAGAGTAGTCTACATATTTTGGAAAATAAGTGAGTCACACGAAGCAGACGGATTAATTTGTCCCACACATGATTTCCAAGTATCACATAGATTCTCGCGTGAGATACCATTGGTGGTGAAACGACGTGGCTTCCCTAAACACTCCTTTTGCATAGATATTCTCTTAAGACTGTGGCGAGAAATACTAATTCAAAATAAATACGAAGGGATTACGACTTCCGCAAGGTTAATCAGTTATATGAATTTCGACTTCGAAAGTGAGAGATCCAATAGATAATTCAAAGTTATGCGGATATGCCTTGTTGACGAGTGCCAACTAGCACAAGACTTGTGTAAACGACTACCTGCCGATTGCTTTCAATCACTTCACATGAAGTGACGACGCTTCAGCCCCAAGAGAAGCTGATGCTTTCCAGTCCATTATGGTGTCGAAATTTCCATCCAGGAGAAAAAGCACGTGAGAGTTTTCAAATGTAAATATATTAATTACGAATCCTAATCAATTCTATATTATTATGAAGCAAGATTGTGCATAAGTGAATAATGAAAAGAGAAGCGGAGTTCAATATGCACTGCATTTACAAGAAACTCGCAACTGGAATAGGACACACTGCAGATAAATGAAACCGTGTAACACCACATAAAGTGACCTGGTTGATATCAGAGGAGAGATCGACACTGGTGAAGTAACTGAAAGATGGTGAAGCAGCCCAGATAGCACAGAGATAGAACAAAAGAAACACTGAGTTGTTCAATTTAGAGATGTGGAAAAGTTGTGCAGCGTCAGCATTTTGAATGCACCAGTATCACTAATTCACTGAGAAGAAAAAAAATCCACCTGTATATATATCTATACGTAATTGCAGTCAGTCAAGTCTCATTCAAGACAACCGACCTACAATAGATATGTGAAACGCCCTGAATTATTGTTTTGTTTTTCATACTTAAATAAATTTGTGCGAAATACTTTGTTTTGATGTTCAAGTAAACATAGTGAAAGTTTAGGGAAAACATAAGTATTGTTTTTTCTCTCAGTCTGATGCATTTCGTTTTAGACATACTGTCGGGAGTAAACATCTGACTGACTAGTCGACTTCCGAACGTTAGTTATACTTATTCACCCACCGGCAGTGAAGATGTAGTCTGATGAGACAAAAGCTGTTGCTAATGAGTGAGTGAGACTTTTATGTGCATACTTATATCTCGAATTAGCTCACTTTATATCGACTGAAAACCTGGTTGTTCTAATTGGCCGGCTGTTCTGCTGTTAAATGAATCAATTCAAATCTGTCTTCATCCGTGGGTAATTTCACACACTGACGTCTGTTTTCCAGATATATTACATCATTGGAATGATTCGCAATGATCACTGGTGCCTGATCGATGATTTCAGTGTTACACAAGATAGTATTATGCACATGATAATACAGTTTGTGAACATATCACAGAAGGATTTCAGAAGTTGCATTGATTATCAGGATTGTGTATGGTTTAAAATGGTTTATCCAGTGTTCTTTTATTCTCAAAATCAGTGTTCACACGGATGTTACCTTCATCAATTCGTACAATCGACGTCGTACAATAACTCATCTCGAGTAATTTTGTTCAGGCTAGCGTACATAAACTGAGATTTTGTGAACACACGTTTCATATCACTCTGGAGATGATATTAGCACGAAAAAGAAAAATGTCAGTAAATATTCGCATAGTTTTGTCTTTCATTCATTGAGTATGATAAATTCGTATTTGTTGCAAATTATCATTATTTGCATTTATCAAATGCAAGCAGAAACTATCCGACCAACGTTTACTCCTGACTGTTCATCCGTCCTTTTGTAAGACGTTCAAATAATTTGATCACTTGAAGAAATCGCCTATGAATTCCTTTCATTTCTCAACTCTTCAATCTGACCATTACACAACCACATATCTTTTCTTGTATGATTTTGTGCTGTGATTCTACCTACTGTTCAGTGATCATTTACTTCAAGGTTTTCTGCAGATTACAACATGCATCCATGCCTCGAAATGCCAGAGTTCTTGACGTTGATGTTTTATTTCCGATTTGGTAGCGCCTCTTGACTTTAAAGGCTCCTTTATGAAGTTGGCGAAATTGCCTGCAGACACTTTTAGGGTTGTTTCTGTGGTTCTCATTTTTGTTTGTTTTCACAGAGTAAATTGAAGTGGACTCACGAGCTGATGAATTATAAAGTAGCTTGAGTGAGGCTGTTAAAGGAGACTGGTTCTCAGGAAGGCCCCGTGTGCTTTTGAAATTTGTGGGCTGTGGTTACTTCCCGGCTGTCCACACCACGCAAGTTGATTGATTCTTCAATTACCTGAAATAGAAAGAGGCTTAGTGTTGCATGATCACACGGCCTGTATGAACTGGTCTCTTGGTTTGGTTCCATATTAGTAGACTTATCACCGGTCATGGGTCATTGTAGAGTAAATCAGAATGTACAATTGTTGGTGTCGGCCATTTCTAAACCCCTCCCTCCATAAAGGATAGACAGCATAGCTAGCATGCTGGGAAACACCTTACTGCTGTTACATCCCTGTTCTCCAGCAGTAAGAATTCGACAACAACCGCCAGCATAGTGTAAAAGGGAAAAGTCATTACACTATGCCGTTAACAGTTGTTGGACTAATCGCCATCCTAAAAATATTCCCGACATGCTAAGTCCTCCAGAAACAATAGTTCCAGCCAGTATAGGTTGTTGTGTTATTGCGATTAGCAAACCCAAACAACATATCCAGGTAGCAGCTACAGGTCGGCTTCGATATAATCCAAAATAATTAGGCATATCATGACTGATAGTGAGTAGCCGTCATTCACTTCAACACTCCTCTGATTGTTCTGCTGTGACTCAGTTACCTGACATGTGGAATCACCACACAGCACTTCAATCAGGTTTGTGCATGTTTGTGAAGCTGAAATGCGCAGTGTCACCAGCTATCAAATCACCTCATCGCTGACACTACCGAGGACCTTGTCAAATTTTATGAAGTTCAGGTGGACAGTAGGTTGACATTTCACGCTCTCTTTGATGATGATGATGGTGATGCATAGTTTTGCAATTCGGTGAGTGCATAATTTGATTTTCCTGATTCCAGCCTGTTGCCAGCGTATTTTCCATTCGGAACATGTTTGTTCCCTCTCAGTATGATGTGGCTTAATGATTTACTTGACGCGTACAGGACCAGGAATACACGTCAGATCTGTAATGGACTCGGTTCACCCTGATTTTACAGTTTGAAATTGTGGTCTTTCTTCCAGTCGCCATGTACCTCTCTCCTCTCACGTCCATGCGTTTTGCAGTAGTGTCGTGAGCATGTCTGCTGGGGTCTGTGTGTCCACTGACAGTGTTTCTGTGGAATTCTGACTGGTCCTGTTGCTTTCATGGACTCCAGTAATTCTATCGACTTCAAGACTTATTCTCGAGTTTGGATACACATCTGTAAGCAATAATTCAGTATTCGACGTAACTTGTGAGTACTGACGACAAGAAACAAATCAAAACAGATTGGTTATCAGTGATAATAAAAGCGCAAAAGTACGCCGTATATTTGAGTAAAATAAAACAAAATTAATCCATGGAAAATGTCTAGGTATCATTAAGCGGATGTGGCTTAGTTACAAACTCAAGTAATATGCATGTTGACAGCATAAGTGAAAAGCGCAAAATAGCGTTGCAGCCAGTCCCTACACGTACAAATTGAAACAGCCACTACGATTGTGATGGGCACTACATTTGCATCAAATTACTGCTGTTGAATATATAAATTCCCCTACCAGGTTAACTCCAAATGCATATAACTATTTACATGCGCGTGCAGAGAACATATATTGGAGAGACAGAGTCAAGCATTATCTTCCATTTGTGAATACACACCAGACAACCTGTGACCAGAGGTCTCATAGCAATCAATGAGTGCGAATATGCACAATTTATTGGAAACTGTTTCTGTAGAGAAGAGTGTGGGTTGTCACGGCTAAGCAGTTCGTCTTTCTCTCCAACAGTCTTAATTGGTCACTTGGAATGTGTCAAGCAATGGCTATAGAAAATCTCACATGTGGGATTTCACTAGCTCTATTCGTGAAGTAGGTGACCAAACTACTTTAGTATTGGATGGGTACGAAAATGAATAATGCGTATATTGTCCTACGGACATAAACTTCCTATGGGAATCCCTTTTAAGTGAACCATTCTCTATTCTGCTCAATCGGACATCAGGGAATTGTAATCTACCATCATGTTCCTCCTCACAAGTGAAGATGACTGATGGATGTACATCATTGAATTCCACTAGAATTTCGTTCTTGTTGGCTTTCACATCAAGAATAATAAGTGTGACATCAACAATAAAGAAATAAGAATCCATTTCATCTATTTATCACTTCGATGGACCATTTTCAAGCTCACCAAAGAAGAAATCAACGAAATTCCAACAGATGGAGAACTTATGACAATACCGACGAGCTGTTAGTATTAAACGATATTGAGTGGGAAGTGTACATTCACACTGCATCTTCTAAATAGGTCGTTGTGACTAATAATCATTCAATTTGCTTCTCACAATCATTTCCATCTGAGAAGAAAACGTGTAAATATGATGTGAACCTGGATCAAATGAATTGATCCAGTTCACCACAGGACAGCCGGACAATTTGGACAACCAGGTTTTCAGTCGATATAAAGTGAGCTAATTCGAGATATAAGTATGCACATAAAAGTCTCACTCACTCATTAGCAACAGCTTTTGTCTCATCAGACTACATCTTCACTGCCGGTGGGTGAATAAGTATAACTAACGTTCGGAAGTCGACTAGTCAGTCAGATGTTTACTCCCGACAGTATGTCTAAAACGAAATGCATCAGACTGAGAGAAAAAACAATACTTATGTTTTCCCTAAACTTTCACTATGTTTACTTGAACATCAAAACAAAGTATTTCGCACAAATTTATTTAAGTATGAAAAACAAAACAATAATTCAGGGCGTTTCACATGTGCATTGTAGGTCGGTTGTCTTGAATGAAACTTGACTGACTGTTATTACTTATATATATATATATATATATATATATATATATATAATAAAAGTGAATTTTTTTCTTCTCAGTGAATTAGTGATACTGGTGCATTCAAAATGCTGACGCTGTACAACATTTCCGCATATCCATTTCTTGATACTCCATGGGACATTTTCAGAGAATGCGAGAATGTGAAACGTGATAGTCCAAAGTCAGCGGAGACAATGTGCAACTTGGCGAGACTTGTTGGTGTTCTATGCGCCTACTTCTTACCTTTCGTAGTTTTATTCAATGTCATCTGCAATTTGATTAACGCCATCATATTCCTTCATGGTTATCGACACAAAACCAGACAGGTCATCTATCTCGGAGTCCTTTCTTTAATAGATCTATTTGTTTGTCTTCTCGAGCCTACAATGAGACTGATACCTGCAAAGGGTGTTCCGTATGCATCAAATGCAGCTTTATTCTTCTCAATATACAATACTTCAAGTCTCGGCTGCAAGCTATATCGCAGTACTTTGTCACTGCTATATACACTCAAAGGGAATATGTTAGTCACAACAATGCTTGACAGACTGTTAGCTATTCAGTTCCCTGTGAAATTCGGTAAATTACCATCACGTCACGCCTGGTATTTCGTCGTCGGGACCGCCGTAACAGCTGTTCTCATGATTATACCAATTATTATCGAGTCTGACTGGAACATATATTTCAACAAAATTGTATGCTACGGACGCTCAACCTCTGGGTTTCTCTCAGTTTATTACGGTCTATTTTCCGGAGCATGTACAATTCAAACTGCTATCAACGGAATGCTGAATGCAGTATTATTACTGAAAATATATCTCTGGTTACGTCACAGACGTCAAATAGCAACATCGACACAAACCATGAAGTCAAGTGAATTAGGAGCATGCCTCGTACTGCTGATTATTTCAAGCACAACATTTCTTCTGTATGTCCCAGGTACTACGACCTCAGTTTTCTCAGTGTCAAATGCATTCTCTAAAGATCCAAATGGCGCGCTCGCCCAGGTACGTCTGATACTGAATTTAAGAGAGATATTTTTGATTGTCATGTATATGCAGTCAATATTTAACACAATCATTTATATCTGGCGAATGGAACAATTCCGTCTGTCATTTTTGTGCATTGTTCAGTGCAAGCAGTTCAGGCGATTTAAATGATCACACAAACCATCACCAAAGGGTGTTCATCACTGAACTGTCTACCCAGACAATGTTCACAGTTGACACCGAATTGACTGACCAAGTGACCATAGGATACGCATGTGTATTTATCAAGTTGAAATAAGCCAGTTTACTTAAACTGACACAAAATGGATTTCAATGGACGGTTATATCACTAATTATGTGGTGTTTAGAATGCCTACGTAGTCACTCAGCGGACAAGGTCCGCTCACTTACTTGTCGAATTATACTGGCCAACCTGCTGACTTAGTCAACCACTTGACTGCTCACTTCATTACTTGTTGAATTATACTTGTCACCATCTGCATATGAAATGGTAGTTGTTCACGTGGACTATTTTCTACACTGCTTTCATCCTCTTCATTTTGTAAATGGCGATTGATGTTAACCTGATGGATACAATAAAATCAGTCTGTTTCTCTTCATCATACCACTCTCCCATATTCAGCCTTTCCTTCATATTCATTCTCTGGGATATTTGAATAGTTTGCTGTGTGACTACCACCCACCCATCATTATCTACATACCTGTGCAAGCAACTAACTTCAACATTCAAGATCATGTCATAAACTCATTGTCACATTAATAGTTTCTCATGTCAATATACATATTAGTGAAAACAAATGTGTACATAATTCTATGGCCGTTATTCGACACAATATCGGCTTTGATTTCAATGATGAATAAATAAAACGTTATACCTGAAGTGTGTACCTTTGTTCTATTCATTGTCTAATTCGGCGTAAATTTCAGTGGGAATGTTCGGGGTGGCTTTCTTCAGTAGGCATTTTCATTCTATAAATGGCACATTCCACACATTCCTTCATGAGCAAGGCGTGACAAATATTTCTTGAGCGAGCACTTAAAATATATTTGTATGTATGTTTGTAAGTATGTCTGCATATATCGGGAAGGTACGAGATGATTTTATATTTCCGAATGACTGATTTCGATGGATTGAAATACTCAGTGTCTGTGGACACGTTAGCTCGCTGTATGGACACCTAGACGATGTCTGCGAAATGACTTGATGCTGTTTCCATGGTGGTCGCTGGCAGTGGATTCCAACAAGTGCTTTACATCCCGTCTAAGTCTTACCGCTTTGAAGTGTCTCGGCATAAGGCAATGAGAATTTCGCTTCAGTGTAATCAATCACTTGCATATTGAGAATGATTGCAATAATTAGCGACTTATGCTTGATGCACAATAGGTGATTGTTGAGCTTCAGTCATCCAGGAGGCCAATACTTCTGGTTTGACTGAGTCTGACTATGAACATTCATAATCACTATGACGCGACGACATTCCTCCTGCTACTCCCGGATATGTGAGGACCCATGACATGTAACCTTCTGCTAACCAGCATCAAACAAATGACTTCTTTTCCAGTCTGTAAGCTTGTGAATAGGTTACTTGATAAAGGGTAACTAACTCTGACAGACTGTTTATTAAAAGTTACATTCTAAACGTTATTTATTATGATTGTTATGGAAGTGAATTTGGTTGTATTGTGTTAGAGGTGAGGTTATTTCTGATAGGATTGTACATCACACTCTCTGATGTGGATCACGTGACGCAGAAAACGTTTCGCAAATTAGAATAATGAGGCGGAGACAAGAAATTTGGTTCGAATTCATAGGCGATTTCATCAAATGACCAAATTATCTGAACGTCTTACACAAGGACGGATGAACAGTCAGGAGTAAACGTTGGTCGGATATTTTCTGCTTGCATTTGATAAATGTAAATAATGATAATTTGCAACAACTACGAATTTATCATACTCAATGAATGAAAGACAAAACTATGCAAATATTTACTGACATTTTTCTTTTTCGTGCTAATATCATCTCCAGAGTGATATGAAACGTGTGTTCACAAAATCTCAGTTTATGTACGCTAGCCTGAACAAAATTACTCGAGATGAGTTATTGTACGACGTCGATTGTACGAATTGATGAAGGTAACGGTAGTGTGAACACTGATTTTGAGAATAAAAGAACACTGGATAAACCATTTTAAACCATACACAATCCTGATAATCAATGCAACTTCTGAAATCCTTCTGTGATATGTTCACAAACTGCATCATCATGTACATAATACTATCTTGTGTAACACTGAAATCATCGATCAGGCACCAGTGATCATTGTCGAATCATTCCAATGACGTACTATATCCGCAGCAACGTTCACTGACGTGGCAGGACGCACCAATTCCTTGAAACATGAAATCCCTGACTTCACATGGGCATTGCTGTCACTGCTGACTGTTGCAGTTCTCCACAACGATTTCACAATAATGAATACTTTTCTTCCATTTTCGACTCTGGATGCTCTGACATCTTCACCCGTGCCTCTGTAAGAGTTAGACTTAGGATTAACTTCAACCTAAAAGTAACCACTCTTACAAAACTTCTTCACCGCTTATGGCCTTAATCGTACTCTGCCTAACGTGCAAGTACTAACGAACGGAATCAAGGTTAAAAGACTTGGGATGACAAGTGTGACTGGAACAGAATTGTATTTACACAAAAGAGATATAGAATTTGATAAGAAATAAGAGGTACACACTTATCTGTAGGTGAGACGGCGGTAAGCTCAGAGAGTGCGCTAGGTGAAAGCACAGCGAGAGAGCGAAACCGAAACCGTACAGGAGGATCAGGAATACGAAGTGGAAGTAGGGTTAAAGGTCAAGCTGCGTTCATTCAAACAAAAGTTCAAAGGTACAATGTACACTACAGGTTATCCCCCCCCTTAGAAGGTTGGTGGGATAACAGCAAGCTTCGATATATAAAAGTAACAAGCTGGTGTACAATAACGGTGAAGGAACAAGAAGGTGTGAAGATAGTAATAAAATAGTTTTTGTGAAAGGAAAGAATGAAGGGGAAAAAAATTAAGGCAACTTATGAGCACTATGTACATGATCAATGGAGTAAGATGGAATATAAGAAAGAATAACGCTGGTGCCTTGGTGCGATTTCGAGCTTCTGAGTTGTCTGTTTTTTTAACATCATTTATTTTTACTTATCTTTTTAATTTTTTTATTTTTATTTTATTTATTTATTTAGTTTTTTTTTAACGACATAGTATTACGGGCTGGGTTATGTGGAGGTCTGATGGTTTACCTCCGTTACCCCAGGTTGTTATAACGGGAAGGTGACTCATTATGTCTAAGTTTCCTCCTAGACTAATGCTCCATCCTTCCTCATCAACCGAAACTGGTAGTAATACCAAAGGCAATCAATATACCAGCGTATTAGGAGGAATAAAGTAAAAGCAACAGAAAAGAATAGAAGAAGAGGTTAAGATTTAAAAATCAGCATAAGGTGTTAACAAGAACTTAAGAGGAATAAATGCAAGGAAACTAGTGTAACATGGGAGTGGTATGCCAAATTGAAATAAAACAAGGGAAATTGCTAGCGCTGTGAAAACTTATGCAAGGTACAGAGAAGTGTGTGTATAACCAATAGCTATGAATAGGTAAAATCACCATTTGTTAAAAAAAATGTTGCGAGCTGTATAATTAAAGTGATGCAAAGTAATTACAAGTATGGGTCACAAAATAAATAAGTTTCATCATGGCATAACTCGAGTGAAAGTAGTAAAATCTGTGAAAATAGATTGAGCGGATTAAAATGTACAGCCTAGAAGTGACGTATTTATATGCAAAAATATTTAACGGTCCGTTTAACTATACAGTGAAAGTTTTTGTTTTTACATTTTATTATGTTTTTTTTGTTTTATTATTTTTTTATCTGGTCCATATTTTTGTTCGTTTGGTTTGTAATTCCACGAGTGTTGGGAGTCACCAAACGACAATGGAATTGACTGGTTTAGCTAGCGGTTCGAGTGCAACGCCAAAAATAAAACGTCAGAACACTCTGTAACGAGAAAGAAATCTAGCAGGATTAGTAACTGAAAAAGTGGCTACTGCCCACAAACGAAACCCAAAAGAGTAAATATCATGAAAGATGAATGTAACCTGAGGAAAGACATGAAGGTATGAGTTACTCTTGTAATTAAAAGCGTTTAGTTAACAAATTCACAGTATCGCTTAGGCCAGTGTACACTCCGACCAGAGAGTGTAACCGGTGCTTTACTTGTCTCATTCGGAGAACTACTAGGTTTAGTGGGATTTTCGACAATCGAACTTGGCTGGGGTGTGGGTGCGGGCGTAGTTGCTGGTTGTGTAGGCGTGAGGGGTACAGATTCTTCAATGTAGGCCGCTTTAAGTCTGTCTACACTTACGGTGTCTTGATGGCCAAGCCGATCAATAACAAAAAATTTTTCTTTCCTACTAACTACCTTGAATGGTCCATCATAAGGAGGTTGTAACGGTCTACGAACGGCGTCGCAACGCACAAAAACGTGTGTACAGTCATCGAGTCTAGCATCCACTTGCACTCTCTTGTTTTGTGTGCGTGTTGGAGTTGGTTGCAGGCGCTGCATAAGGCGCTTGAGGTTCTGAGCATAACAATGTACATCCGTAGCACTTGGCTCACCACTTTAAGGTGAGATAATTTCACCCGGTAGACGAAGGGTGGTACCAAACACCAACTCTGCGGAGGTGCACTGTAAGTCTGCTTTGAGCGTGGAACGGATGCTAAGTAGCACTAGGGGAAGGGACTCGGTCCACTTAGTATTTTCGGTAGCCATTAACGAAGCTTTCAGTTGGCGGTGAAAACGTTCTACAAGTCCATTTGCTGCTGGATGGTACGCGGTTGTTCGGATGCGTTTGCACCCCAGCAGCTCTAAGAGCTTCTTGAAGTGGGTTGATTCAAACTGTTGTCCACGGTCTGTAGTCACCGAAGATGGGCATCCGAATTGAGCTACCCAGCGTTCCATGAACACTCGGCAAATGGTTTCCGCGGTCGTATCGGAGATGGGAATAGCTTCTGGCTAACGAGTGAACCGGTGGACACATGTCAACAAGTAACAGTGGCCATTTGATGGTGGTAGAGGACCCACTATATCTAGATGTACATGGCTAAGTGAGCATCGGGTGTGGAGAAGGAACCCACTGGAGTGATGTTGTGTTTGTGGACTTTAGCTCGTTGACACGGTGCACAGGCACGTGCCCAGATACGCACGTCACGATTTATACCAGGCCAGACAAATCTATCTGACACCAGTTTGTCCGTTGCCCGGATACCTGGGTGGGAAAGGTTGTGGAGGCTATCGAATACCGTACGGCGCATTGAAGGTGGAACGATGGGTCTCGGGGTACCGGTGGACAGATCGCAGAGGATGGTACCCTCGCTATTAACAAGCGGTATACGTTTGATATGTAAGGAGGTATTTGACGAGAGCTTATCAAGATCTAACTCTGTAAGCTGACGTTGCGCCATTTCAGGTCAATGGTTGGTGGCGCGGACATGGTACATATCCTAGACAAGGCGTCCGCCACAGCATTGTCAACCCCCGAAATATGTCGAATATCCGAAGTGAATTGTGAGATGTAGTCCAAGTGACGCAATTCGCGTGGAGAATATCTATCTGTAGTAGTGTGGAGGGCATACGTCAGTGGCTTGTGATCGGTAAATACTGTGAATTTCCGACCTTCAACAAAGTGGCGAAAATGTTTGATAGCCGCGTATATGGCGAGGAGTTCTCTGCCGAAGGTGCTATACCTCGCTTCAGCGGCGGACAACTTCCGAGAGAAAAAGGCGACTGGTATCCATGAGGTATTTACCTGTTGCTGTAGAACAGCTCCAATGGCTGTGTTAGATGCATCAACTGAGATGCTAAGCGGAAGATGGACGTCTAGGTGGACTAGCATGGTGGCGTCTGCAATTGCCGACTTTATATTCTGGAAGGCTTCTCGAGCCCCTGGTGTCATGCTGAACGTTTTGCTCCTACTCTTTAGTAGGTCTGTGAGTGGCTGTAAAATATGTGCACATTGAGGAACAAATCGTCGGTAATAACTCACCATGCCTAGAAATGTGCGCAGAGATTTTATTGACGTAGGTTCCGGGAAGTCGCGTATTGCCTGCACCTTCTCAGGTAGCGGGCGAATTCCCTGTTCATTAATGACATGTCCCAGGAAGGTCAATGAATGGACGCCAATCAGACATTTGGACATGTTAAGTGTCAAACCATGGGTTGTCAACCGCTCGAAAACCATCTGTAAATGCGTACGGTGGCTAGCTTCGTCTGGGCTAGCCACGAGGATATCGTCGAGATAAGCATATGCGCAATCCAATCCGCGCAAAACATCGTGAATAAATCGCTGGAATGTTTGTGCGGCGTTGCGGAGACCAAACGGCATTCGAAGAAATTCGAAAAGACCAAAAGGGGTGATCACTGCCGTTTTAGGAATATCATCTGGGTGAACTGGAATCTGATAATGATAATAATAATAATTTATATTTTCATATAAACATAAATTTACATGAAAATGCATGCCATTTTTACAGGCACGATCAAGTATGATATAATGTCAAATAGTAGATTGTCTACAAGTTAGTAATTTTTGAACAGTTGAATATTTGATATATGTATAAATACACTCTTTGTCTGACCCATGTCGTATCATTATTGAATTAAACAGCAGTCCTCCAGGTTGCGCAGGAAAATCGACTTCATTTCGTTTTCAACCCGTAGTTGTAGGCATACGATAACCAACCAATATTGAGGTAAGTACAACGTTTACAAGGGATAGTAAGCTGTTTTAGAAAAGTAAAGGTGCAAAGGTGAATCATTAAGGTGTAATGATGATAGGCTCTGGTTAAGTCCAGTTTACTGAATACCATGGCACCCTTTAGAGACGACGTGAGATCATGTATATGTGGTACGCGGTAGCGACCTGGCATGGTCTATGCGTTAAGCCTGCGGTAATCACCACAAGGCCTCCAATCTATCCCGTTATTCTTTGGCACCACATGTAAAGGGGAAGACCACGGGCTGCTGGAAGGACGGATTATCCCCATATCTAACATATGTTCGAATTCAGCCTTCACGGCTTGTAGTTTTTCTGGGGACAATCGCCGTGGCTTAGCGAAGACCGGTGGATAAGTGGTCACGATATGATGAGTGACAGTAGACGTCACACAAGGAAGTTTAGAAACCGGTTTGAACAGGTTGGCAAAGGATTGAAGAACTTCAGCGTAAGGGCCGTTAGAGGCGGGGGTTGAATATACTGGGCTTAATGCAGGTGTGTGTCACAACACCTGAGATCGAAAGGTTTGTAGCTGAATCGATCAGTTTGTGTTTGCCAGTATCAACCAGTAGCTGATAGTGTTGCATGAGATGCATGCCAATAATACCGGTAGTTACATCTGCTACAAGGAAAACCCAGCGAAATGACCTACGTAGGCCTATGTTAAGATCCAGGAACCTTTTACCGTACGTTGTGATTGGCGAACCGTTTGCGGCGCGAAGCTGTAAGGAGAGTGGCCGCTTGCGCTCTTCAGATGTTGGTGGAATCACGCTAACTTCCGCCCCAGTGTCAACCAGGAAGCGTGTCCCAGTGTTACGGTCTGTAACATAGAAGAGGCGACATGGAAGTGGTTCGCCAGCGACGTTAGTCGCCAATACGTGCTGGCTTACTGGTTTCCCGATTGCTGGACATCAAAGGTGCACGGGCGAGTGCACTTTTGGGCCTTGTCACCATAACGCCGGTGATATCAGCACACTCCAGGTTGGGAATATTGAGGCCTACGACGTCTGCTGCCAGCTCGTGAAGATCTACCACGAGTCGAGCTGGTGCGGCTATTCGAACAACCTCCAGGTGTCATCTCCCGTCTTAAATTATCTATCTCTTCATAAAGCTTAGCTATGTAGGCCACCACATCTAATTTTGATGACCCTTCGGTAGAGGAGTCCTTCGTCTGAGTGGGACTAGCGGTTACGGCCATCCCGCGAACAAGACGATATATATATAGGATGATAACAACAAATATGATAACAAAAAAATATTAGTAAAAACAAGGAAAGTAAAATTTTATAACTGTGTGAAAAACAAATTGCCAATATGAAAAAGGACTATTTACACTTTAGGCTACTAAGTAGGCAAACGGTGAAAACTCGGGCTCACCACTTGTAAGAGTTAGACTTAGGATTAACTTCAACCTAAAAGTAACCACTCTTGCAAAACTTCTTCACCGCTTATGGCCTTAATCGTACTCTGCCTAACGTGCAAGTACTAACGAACGGAATCAAGGTTAAAAGACTTGGGATGACAAGTGTGACTGGAACAGAATTGTATTTACACAAAAGAGATATAGAATTTGATAAGAAATAAGAGGTACACACTTATCTGTAGGTGAGACGGCGGTAAGCTCAGAGAGTGCGCTAGGTGAAAGCACAGCGAGAGAGCGAAACCGAAACCGTACAGGAGGATCAGGAATACGAAGTGGAAGTAGGGTTAAAGGTCAAGCTGCGTTCATTCAAACAAAAGTTCAAAGGTACAATGTACACTACACCTCTTTCGATTGTCAGAATGCTGGTCATGTAAGTAAATGAGTCAGCAATCGAGAAAATTTTCGAGATATTTGCGCTTGTCCTGGTGACATGTGCTTGTTACCGCTGCTTGTTGTGCTACTTCACCACCCGTGTGTGTTGTCCATATCCAACAGATGCCCTGTCTTCTTTATGTCTGCTCGCATCTTGTCCGGTTTCCTGAGCTTTTGCGCCGCAGAACATAAGTCATTTGCGAAATCGATATCTTCTAAGATCTTTGTGTCAATCCGACATATGCCCATATTCTCACTCCCCATGACCAATCGTTCGATCGACACTTCTTTCCTCTCCAGATTCTCTCTTTCCACAAGTGCCAACCAACTCTGCCTCGTACCAGATGCGTACATCAACATTAGGGTCATTTGCTCCAATCTACGTTTCTCTCCGCAAGTGCCCTCCAGCCGTTGGCATCTCTTATATGTAGTGAGCATCTGTGTACTAAAGAAGAGGACTGTAGTGTACACTGAGCATTTGAACTTTTATTTCAGCTCACTCACCCACCTTTTGGGCGTTACTCCACTGCAATTCATTCCACTTCGTTGGCTGATTATCCTTCGCTTCACTGCACTTCGTTTCCTGTACATTCTGACACTTGCACGTTTGCTCTCTCGCTGTACTTTTTTACGAGCACACGCTTGGAGCTCGCCATTCCTTTGTGTACAGATCAGTTGTAAACCCTTTTATATTATTAAATCCTAATCACATTCATTATAAATATACTTGTGGTTACAGACACGCTGCGAATGCTTTTTATTTCTACTCCTCACTCGTTCCCCAGTACTTACAGGATAGGCAGAGTACTGATTAAGAAATAGGTAGAAGTTAGTCTTTTCGTAGGTGTTACAGGCAAACTCATCCAAGGATAAAGTCCCGTACTTACAGGACTATTTCATCCCCACCATTCTGTACGTATATATTGAAGTATTTTGAGACAATTATAACTTGTCAAATAACTGCTAACTTCCAACCTCTGCCATGCTACCGCCCACTTCTGCATGTCTCGTTGTAGGTTCGTCAAGGCTATCTACGGAGATGATTTTAACCGAAGATTTCCCCCCAGCGTAAGAGAGAGAGAGTAAATTGTTGAATATGGATGTCCCCATAATTTTAGGCACGAAGACTCTGTGAGAATCATCAGGTGTTCACAGTATATTAACTTGGGATCTAAAGAAGATGGTTATTGCCTTAGTTTGAGACTCGAGTTGTTTGCAGTGATGTTCCACCAGTGCTTCAAAGTTTATATTGGTCTGTTGGACTGTATTCATGTGTATCCTGGACATTGCATCAGCCACTCAATTCTCTGCTCCCTTCACGTGCCCATTGTCACCAGTAAACGGTGATACATATTCAAGGTGGAGAGTATCGTGTGGTAAGTATTTGTCAATTTTTGTGTTGAGCGCGTTATTGAGGGGCTTCTGATCTGTATAGATATGAATGGACTGCCTTCTAAAAATTGACGAAATTCGTAAACGGATAGGCATATTACTAAAAACTCTCTGTGGAAGGTAGAATACCTTGTGTGCGCGGAGTTAAAAGGTGCGGATGAGAATGACATTGGTTCCGAGCAATTATCAACAACCTGATTTTGGGCTACTCCAACAGCCTGATCAGATAAAACTATCACTAGAGCAAGAAATGCACCTGTGTCAGAATACTTTAATGTTGGAGTCTCTGCCAGTGCATCCTTCATTCGTATGACTGCCTCAGTTGCCTCTTTCGACAAGTGAAAGTCTTTTGGCTTTCCCCATAGTGCGTCAGTGACAGGCTGCATATACTGTGCACAAGGTCAGCAGAAGTTGACCAACCCCAGAAGGCCTCGGAGTTGAGTGAGGGAAGCCAGTAGCAGATTCTCTTTTATGATGTCCAGCTCTTTGGGCACTGGTGAGATCCCAGTACTGTAAATGATCTACCCAAAGATTTCTATTGTTCCTGTTCTAGATACGCCCTCCGGTTGATTGTCATACCGTATTCTCCCAGTTTTCGTAACACTGCTCGAATATAATCCTCATATGTGTTTACATCCGGACTAGCAATGAGTAGGCCGTCTATGTAAGATTTGGCAAACGGTAAGTCGCGCGACAAGTCATCCATTATTCTTTGAATAGCTTATGCAGCATTCTGAAGACCAAGTGGTATCCCTACAAACTCATAATATCTTAATAGAGTGACAACTGCTGTTTTAGGTCTATCTTTCTAAGGCACTAGAATGTTGTGGTAGACCCGAACTAAGTCTGCTTTAGAAGATATTGTAGCGCCCCAGAGGCTACTAGCAAAGTTCTTAATATGGGCACTGTGTATGTGTCCGGAATGGTTTCATTATTCAGGATTCTGTTATCATCACAAGGTCGCCAGTCAGTTTCATTTTTCTCAAGCACCATATGCAACGGCGACTGTTACCGACTACTTGAAGGTCGGATAATCCCCAGACAGGGCATCCTGTCGAATTCGGATTTCTGTATCTTTATCTTATCCGGAGCTTACCACCTTGGCCTAGCAGGAAATGGCTTCATTCGTATTTATGGTATGTGCAACCTTTGGACCAACCTCAGAAGTTTGAGGGTTGGCTGCCATTAGAGGAGGAAATTCCGCCAGTATTTTCTGCAACGTCTCAGTTGATACTGGAAGAGACTGGACTAGGCTTATTGAAAGGTGATCGCCCTCCATGCCATTCACATACCTGGACATTTCTCTCAATGTTGGTCGTTTTTTTCGAGTATCCACTCGCAAATCGTACCGTGATAGGAACTCTTTTACAATAATTGCTAGGTCCTAGTCAGGGAAAACCCTAGGAGCTGTCGCTTCAACCTAAGTCAAATCTCAGTGCTTTCTGTCCAAAAATCTCTATTTCGGTTTTGTTGGCAGCTTTTAGTGAGACACGGAACATTTACGTTCCTGGCTCTGCTTTTGCTTTTAGTGTGATGCTGAGTACAGCTCCCGTATCAAACAAGAGTTTTATGCCGGAGTATTTATTTTGGACTCTCTGGGCCTCAAGCGCGCTCCTTGAATACGACGTGCTTTTTCCTCTCTAACCGGAAAATACCTATTTTGTGAATTATCCGCTTGGGAAACCTGATCTTCCTAGCCGGTGAATTAAATTCAACCATTACTTACATATCGAATCTCAGTGTGGTAAGTCCAGCTGTCTCGAACTACTGCCAAAGCTTCAGGTGCTATTTTTGTAGCAGCATCTTCCGCACTCGTTCAGATAAACAAGACTTGTTGGTCTACCACGTGATTGCTGTGAAGCCAATCATCCAGAAAGTACTAGGTAAAGTCGAAAACCTTTTCTCTTCCTTGTCTTGTACTTTTTCAGTCTTATTCTTGTTCTTGTGGGTAGATACTGTTGCACTCTTTTTCTTATACACCATAAGTTTTAGCGATAGTTAATATGGCTGTAGAAAGTAACTTTAGAAATGGCACCAAAACACCTTACTCTGTAGTCACAACGCCTTCAGCCAGAGAAGGCAAAAACCCAGAGACACCAACCCCAAGTCGCATACCCATCCCAAAGACTCGTGTAGGACTCGTCTGTCCTGATACTATGCCTGCATTGCCACAGTCTAGTACTGAAACGGCACAGGTAATACTGGGGAAACAGGATACTACACCTGCACAAACTGAAAGCCAATGTGTGAAGTACAACAAACCTAAAAGGAAACGCTCAAGACGTCATAGGACCTCGAAGGCGTCATCAAGCAAGGGAGACGAATGCCAGGCGTGCAATATCATAGTTTCTAAAGCTGACTCAGCGTTTGAATGCAATTTTTGCAAACGGTGGGTGCACTGCCATTGTGACAAAGAGGTGCCTAAAGCATAATACGAGTTTATGAGAAATAACCTGTGCCCGCGGTTTTGGTACATCTGTACACTTTGTCGCCCTGGCATAGTCCCACAGAGCGTGTCTACGGATAGCAGAAACAACACGCCGCCCTTTTGTCCCAACACGGCCTTATGTGGCTCCCCACCTGCTAACATCACATTGCCAAAACTTGGCACAGACAGTAAGAAGGACACTCCAGTCCTACTGACTGAAAATGCCAATTTTCACAAGGTGAAGATTCAAAAGGTTGGACTCAAACATCAAGGAAAGATAGAATTAGAGAAGCGCCACTTGCATCCACTAGCAAGCTTGGCAACACAATAAAGGCTGGCCAGAACCCGATGTAGCCTAAAGTTGCTGACGCTGCAAAGGAATACGAGAAGCCAAAGGCCAAACCTAAGTCTGAGGTTAATCGGTCTAATTCTCTCATCATCTTTAACGTACCTGTGAGCTAGGACAGCTTGCTTGAACAGCGGGCCCTGTTTGATCAGGAACAGTGGTCCAGCCTGTGCAATAAACTAGGTCTGAATATTTGTTCAGTGAAATTGTGCAGGCTGTACAGGGGTGTCCACACACCTCAAGGTAAGCCACCCCCATTAAGGGTTACACTGGAATCTGCCTAAGAGGCCGAAAAGGTACTACTGATGGCTCAGGTACTAGCCATCGACAGAAGCTCGAACATAAGGGTGAGACAAGACAGACCATGGGCTGTCAGACAAATGGCGAGGGAATCACCGGAACTGATGCCTTCTACCTCTATGGTGGTACACGGTGTTCCGGAGCTGGAAACGGGCACTGCCTGTGAAAAACACATGCATGACGTTCAGTAGTGGAGATGGCTCTCGTCTCAGATGGCCCTTGGCGCTTCTGGAGCCATCTCCGTTTACCGACTACCTCGCCCCGCTCATCTCACACTGATTAGCTCCCCAAAGCTGCCAAGTGTCACATTCAACTCCCCAGAGCAGTTGGCCATAGCACTTCAACGGTGGTATGAGATCAAGGGGAAATTGGGAGGACACATCCGATGCTGCGAAAGTAGACCTCGAACCATAAGGAGGCAGCAAACGGAGGCTTTAATACGTCCCCAAGCTTCAGTGACACTAGAGCGATGCACTTCTGAGAATAACAGTCTGTGCCATCCAAGTGTCCTGCCTAAATCCAAGGGAAAAACTACAACGGGTCGGTTCCATCAGAACTGGACAACTAGTCCCAACATTAAGTCCCCTACCAGCAGACAGCTTCACGTCAGCTACCCCACAACACACTGAGGTTGTAAGACTCACTGTCAGTTGCCTATATAGCAATGTGAGGGGGTTGAGAGGAAAAATAGGAGAACTCCGAAATCTCCAAGCACACCTACAGCTGAAAATTATCATTCTCACCGAAACATGGCTAACCCCCACTATCGCCGATAATGAAATCAGTATAGGTGATATGGTTTTGGTCAGGAGAGACAGGGATAATAAGGAAGGAGGGGGAGTTGCCATATACTTTGATAGGCAACTTAAATGTGTTCGCGCAACGGACCCACCACTTATTGAACTCCCAGACTCCATATGGTGTCATTTCACCGTAGGCCACACCAAGCACTTGGTGGCATCTACCGATCTCCCACCTGTGGGGCAGAGCACAATCAGCTACTGCTCAGCACTATCACAGGGATACGAGACTTGGACTATGACCAAATCACCATTGCTGGAGATTTCAATGGCCCATCACTGAACCCTGGCTCGGGGTATGCTAAGGGAAAATTCGGCCGAAATCTACTGCAAGCTATTCGGAACACGGGACTGACTGAGAACGTTGGAGACGATACTAGGTGGGGCCCTAGTGGAAAGTCATCAAAACTAGACTACATCCTAACTAGTGACCAACTACTCGTCGGAAAGGTCCAGGTCATGACTCCTCTAGGAAGTAGTGACCATGCAGTCATAGGTTTCGACCTCGTTCTCCGTGAGCATTTGCAGTGGGACACTACGCAACCATGTCTGTGTTATAGCAAGGCTGACTATGCTGAAATGCGGAGGCTCTTGTCTGACGCAGACTGGCCCTTAGCATGGGATGAGCTGTCTGTGGATGAACACTGGGAAGCGGTAAAAAAGATTATTCATACAGCAATCTCGGATACCGTCCCTTTAGTCACAGCACAGCCCAAAAGAAAGTCATCATGGTTACAGAGAGGCACGCAGCGTATTCTCCAAGCAAAGCGGAAGGCTTGGTTTACGTGGCGCGTATCTAAAAGCCAGATCGACCATGATGCATACCTGGAACTCAGGAACCGGTGCAATGCAAGAGTCAGGAGGGACAGGAGGTCATTCCAGGCTAACCTTGCTAACAAACTCCTGGCAAACCCGAAGAATTTGTGCCGATTCATGTCGGAAAGGAAACCAACCAACCAGGGGGCGTGCGCCTTAGTAGGCCAAAACGGTCAATATCTCACTAGTCTGGAGATGGCTGAAACGTTTAGTTTAGCCTTCGCCAAACAGCTGAACAGCAATGTGGGTATTACCGTTACGGACCAAAATGGTGGCATGACTATTTCACAGGAGGAAGACCAAATAGCCACCCCCAAATAAACCCTGCAATAGTATTGAGAAAGCTGCAGCAACTCATACCTGGGAAGTCCCCAGGATGTGATGACATCAGGCCATCTGTTCCGAAACAGTGCGCTGAAGCTCTCTGTAGGCCTTTATGCGACTTATTCCAACATTCCATGGAATCGGGGAAACCGCCAAAGGAATGGAAAAGAAGCATCCTTTCTCCGATCTTCAAGGGTGGGGATAGGCGAAATCCCATGAGTTATAGACCAGTAGCTCTACTCCCAGTGGTATCGAAAGTACTGGAAAGTATTATTGATGATCACATCAGGGAATATCTCGATGAGTCTAAAATACTCCATGAAGCCCAGCACGGTCTCAGGAAAGGGAGGTCCTGCGTTACTAACTTATTATCCGCTTGGGACAACTGGACATCATTCTGGGATATGAATGTTCCAGTCCATGTGATCTTTCTAGACTTTGAGAAGGCATTTGACACTGTTCACCATGTCCTTCTCCTACACAAAATTAGCCAGGTAGGTTTAGGTAAACCACTTCTGTCATGGTTGAAGGACTACCTAACTGAAAGGCAATTTTGCACCAAGGTCAATCCAGTCCGATCATCTTGGCACAGCTCGTCATCAGGAGTGTCCCAGGGTTCTATCCTGGGACCACTGATGTTCTTGATTTTTATCAATGATCTACCATGCCGTCTAAGCTGCCCGACTCTTCTATACGCTGATGACGTGAAGATATGGAGAGCGATAAAGTGTCCGGAGGACTCAGATAGACTGCAGGCAGATCTAAGGCTTCTGGAAGACTGGGCGGTGGCCAGTGACATGACTTTCAACCTGAAAAAGTGCAAAGTAGTGAAGTTACGCACCTGTAGACTGCAGAATGCAAGTTACACCCTGTGCAATGAAAGCTTGTCCTGCTCAACGTCGGAACGTGACTTAGGTCTAGTTCTAACAGAAAAAGTGGACACAAGCGTAAATTACATGGGGGATGTAGCGAGGGCATATGCGGTCATACACTTTACACATAGACAATTAGGTGCACTCACTCCTGAGCTCTTTCTAAGGTTGTATAAAACATACGTCAGACCGCATCTTGAAGTGCATAATATCATTGCACCCGCACTGCTTAAAAGAGACGCCAACCTCTTGGAAAGAGTCCAACGACGGGCAACAAAAGGAGTGGTTGGTCTCCGAAATAAACCATATGATGAAAGGCTGAAGAAATTAGGCCTATTCACACTCAGTTACCGTCGTCTTATGGGGGATTTAATTACTGCCTACAAAATAACAAATGATCAGGATCACCCAAACAAAGGTGTTCTGCCATTGAGTAGGTATAGGCTCTCTCGCAGAAATCCTAGAAGGATAGCTCATCAGAGGGCAAGGACCCGGGTGCGCTCCCACTTCTTTTTCCTGCGGGTTTGCCGTCCCTAGAATTCCTTACCGGCAGATGTAGCTACGGCACCATCTGTGGACGCCTTTAAGCGAAGGCTGGATAACCATGCAGCGACACAAGGACTGCGTCCACATGGCCTTTCCCCTTAAAATCGCATACACCACTCAAAGGTAGACAATTAAACTGTTCATTTTACTTCTTTACATTCTCTTCAGTCTTACTCTCCTGACAGCTTCAACTACACCTATTATTATTATCATTATTACTGGTATATATATACCGGTTGACTGACTGTTGTTACGTTTTCTTATTCTTTTTCTGTCTGTTAGTCTGAATACCCTCACTAATTATATCTATTATTATTATCATTATTATTATCTCTTTTCTATTGACGACGACACCAAAGGACCAACTGGTGAAAGGATCAACTCCATTACCAGTAGTAACAGTCTTAACACACCTCATACTACAAACCACATATAATTAATCCCTGCACTACTCCTTTGGAGTCAACCGAAGCTACGAAAGTCGAGTGGTGGGACGAGCTACGCAGACGTTTACCGAAGATCAGGAACCTCTACCTCACAATCAAGAGGCGAGCACAAAGAAATCAAATGGGTTTATACTAGCTCGTAAAAAGGATATTGGATATTGGATACTGGGCCTTTTTTCTCAACCGTGTCTAACTGAAAACTGGCTACTTCTTCCCCTGTTGCTAATCCAGTGATTCAGGCCAGGCACAAGGTTGTGTACATTTCTTTGATCGTGCGGAAAACCTTCGGTGGTGACAACAAATTATTTCTGTTGATCTGGTTTGCCTGGATCTGCCTCGTGACCTTAAATGTTTTCTTCTGGGGGATCTAGCTCGACCACTCTATGTTAACTCTATGGGTAAGTTTATAGACATGTAGAGGCGACTTGTCTGTTCGCACTTAATTACAGCATATGAATATTCTGACGAGGGATGAAGTAGGAGCTCGCGCACCTGTTTGCTGATGTGATGAAGCAGTTGGGAGCATACTTTCCTTAACCTGGATTTCTCAGACTTAATGGTATATCGGTTGAAGTAGTGCTCTAATTCAGCAAACCGTAGCTCAGGATCATGTCCCTCAAATTCAGCATTGCCAGCTTTCAGGGTTAATATCTCCGCAGAAATAAAGTTTTTGGAGTCATACTCCATGATCAATAAACCAAAAATAATGAAGGATAAAAGCAAATAAAATATACGTAAAAAATAATCAATCAAATATGTTAAAATATAAATAGACAGAACCTTAAAATATAAGTTACAGTGAACTACACTAAAATAAACGGCTTATTGTAAGGTACTCAGGCTTACCAAATTGGTAAATCCCTATAATATTAAAATGAATGCGAAATTAGCGAGCGATATCGCGTATAGTGGTTAACGACAGCAGTTAGTTTTGAACGCACTATTTATTAGCGCACCAATCTTGGACAAATTAAGGTAGGGTAGTCTACTCATATAAACAGATGGGAATTCATCATTCAATGGGGAAAAGAGCTACACAAATCACAAGGTAGATCTAGTTCCTACTTGGCTGCGTGTTCCATCCTTATATCTTCCTTAATCATCGACGCCTCTGAGTGATAGCGGTGCTGTATAGGCTTTAGGACCTCACCAGAGGTTCATATAAGGAAGTGAATATGTCACCGGAAGTTCTGATAAACGCTCTGTGTTTGCCCACAATGATCTGAATATTCTAGCTGCCATTAAGCAACAATTGCCGTGGATTTTGGGACATAAGTTACCATGACACCTTAATCCATATGGTGGGAGTATTATTCCCTCTAGTTTGTATGAAGTGACGCTTGCATGTCCAATGTGCTTGTCTGCACACTTCATTACACTGGTCGGGCACATCCATATTTTATACCAACCAATATCCAATATCGCTTTTACGAGCTAGTATAAACCAATTTGATTTCTTTGTGCTCGCCTCTTGATTGTGAGGTAGAGGTTCCTGATCTTCGGTAAACGTCTGCGTAGCTCGTCCCACCACTCGACTTTCGTAGCTTCGGTTGACTCCAAAGGAGTAGTGCAGGGATTAATTATATGTGGTTTGTAGTATGAGGTGTGTTAAGACTGTTACTACTGTTACTACAGTTTATTGAAGTCTTTTTATAGCGTCAGTATGTCATCACCACCTTCCGGTTCCTTTTAAATTTTTAACTTATCTGTATACAGTTTCAGTGGAGATTTGGTGAGCCCAGGTAATTAGTTGATATACAGAACCAATTGAAGTTCTCCGAGTGTGGTGCTAAGGAACAATATGTACAGCTCTCCAGAAGGACAGTTTTGATCTGGACATTATTCTGTATCTCCTGCCCTCGAGGGATTTATTACTCTAGCTTAGCGAAATGCACTTGGATCAAAGATTTTCCTATTTGGTGAACAGTCTTGGGTTAGCTGCTTCGTCAAAAACTTTACTTAGGTCCATGAAATCGACGTCAATGAGCCTAATGTTACTCTTTGGCTTGACTGGGCTTCCTACTGCTGTGCAAAGGTTTCTGAAGCATGAGAGACTTATTCCGAAGCCGTAGCAAGCTCTGGATAACAAGTTGTTCTTTTCTAAATATATCATTATAGCTAGGTTGATTGTTCATTCGAGCATCTTGATTAAAATACTGGCAAGACTAATGTGTACATTTCAACACTTAAGAAGTAAACAGGTTTCTACCAAAACAGATTCTAATAAGAATCATAGCGGTATTCGCAAACATAAGTTCGTCTGCTTCAATCAGACTAAAGTTTAAGTGTAGTGATGAAAGTTACCCTCTTCACAATTCAACCTTGAAGCTGATTCAACACCACTGGTGACCTTGCAGTAGGCTAGATTTAGTGAGTTGTTAGTTTTAAAATAAAAAAAACAAATTATCTAAGTTGAAAATACCTGGAGCAGTGTGTTTATATCTCTTAGTGGCAGATTCTACAGTTCCGAAATAGAGACATATGACTGAACCGAACAAATAGTAATTGGGACGAACAACAGATTAATGTAGAGGAAAAGCAGTTTTATTTCAAATAGTAGTTAGAACTGATTCCTCTGGAGTGACAATGGAATTTCATTTCTATTTATGTGTCACATTTTCTACACTTAGCTGAGAGAACGCAATAACACCAAAAACTTTATTTGGATTAATTATTAAGGCACTAACAGTTTTTCATTTTATTTTTACATAGTAGTAGATTGCGTAGAAAATGAATGACAGTGGTAAATAGTATATAGTATAGTATTACTGTGACTACTATACAATTTAAGTGGATTCTAGATGTACATCTCAGTACTTATCAGGACAATACCATGGCATTTGGCAAAATCATCAGCTTATGATACTTGTCAAACTCAATTTGACCTTCATGAGTAAATTATTAACGAGTAGTAGTTTTCGTTCTTTGTAATGATACTGCCTTAATCAAACTTATGTAAATGGTACGTAATATTACACTACATATGTAGTGTAACACATTTGCAGAATGCGTTTTGAACATTCCAGTCAATCATCTTGTTAAAATAGGAATTCATTTATTAGTGGGATGAAAGTAGTAACTTAAAGATAGAAAGCTTTATCTGTTTACCAAAACGAAAATATTTTCGGGGAATGTGAAATTCCGGTAGACCCCAGCTAGCATTGACTTTGAGCGCACTCCAAAATGTTTGAGACAGGCTTCAGGTCATTGTCCCACGTTCTGTAGTGCTCCTGGAGAAAATTCTAGCTGGGACATGTCAGTATTTATCAGAACTATACCGAATTCTGTGTCTTTTGTCTCATTATCCTAAGATCTCCCCATCTTAATTGCATACCTATTCCTTGAAACCTATAACTGAGTCCATTGTAGCACCCGTATATTAAGCCTAACAGTACGCCATAAATTGATGAACCCGACGTATCGGAACACTTACCGGATTATTATCATTCTACTTTTTTGGATCTATTCGTAATACACATTCTGAACTCATTTTCTGTGCTTTATCAAGGAGTAACCTTCATTTCTTCGTGGTTAGCATCATAGCTACTCGTTTTGTCTTTCGATATATTCATTTATATGAATTTTGCCATTTTGTTATTTTCAAACACCCTTTTCATGAGTTGTAACATGTCTTACGCTTACTCTGGTAATTGTGAGTCGGGATCCGTCAGTACTATTACTTTTACTGTGCCAGTTCCACTGGCAGAAGTGTCGCAACAATTGTTGCCAAAGCTCTGGTCAAGAGCTGAATAGCAAGCTTTGGTCTTCCGTCCATTATCACTACCGAAAGAGGTGCACACTTCTAAAGCTGTCTTTTTCAACAACTCACCGAATAATAGGGGTGCTACACCATCGTCAGTATATGACAGCTTGGTGAATATATATTGTTTCGCAGTGAAATGCATTTAAAATTTCCGCCGTTTCATACAGCATAAACTGGTTTTGGAAACGTGATAAAGTTTTTAAAATCAACTGTCTGGATTCTTAACTTGGCACCAACAATTTTTAGTTAAGCTCAGGCTAGTGGAAAACTCTATAGCTTATGTAAACTGAAATGAAATGGATTTTCAACTTTGCACAAAAGTGAAGCAGTTCAAGGTGTGGCACTTCATTCAGTGCCCAAAGGTAGAAAAAGCTTTTGTTCTTATCTAAACTATTGAAAAAGTCAAATAGTGATGTTAGCTACCACCGCTCTTACCAATTTTGATGTGCATATGGTCAAACATACATGGTTAAAGGCACTTTTTCTCCGTGAAATCGACGGCCACCAAGCGCATTCTAAGTGGCTTTGGACGTCAGTTTAACTTTTGAATCTCTTGATGTTTAAACATATTACTGAAACAGAAGGTGAAATTGTAATGTTTTCGTACATAAACCCACTATGAAACCTTCTAGTGGTATTTTAAAGTTTTTCTAAGTACTGCCCATTAGAGTACCTAGTCTACGATTATGCGTTTACTATATTTAGTCATAACACTAAACATTCCTTGATAACTTAGGTTTCAGATCAAAGATTAATGTGCTGCTTTACTAACCTATGGACCAAATTCACCTACTTATTTGACTTTTTCTTCCTAATTGACTAAGTTATTATTATTATTGTTTTTCATATAAATAATCATGACAACTGTATGTGGTCAGGTCGCTGAAAGATTTGCTGTGGAAGGTCGTTGTATGGTTTATTGAAGAGACTGCTTGTTACAATCCTTGAAATATATGCGAGTGTAAACTTTTGAACCAGCAAATGTCAATACGCAAATTCAGTTCAACAAAAACTTTTGGAACCAAATAAGTAGTGTTTAAAAAAATCAGGCAAGTCCTCTGATTTTCTGTTCCTATACCTATGTATATATATTTATAAACTTTGTTGATTTCTCAAAATTAAGTAGTCGAAATATTTATAAAGTGAATATGATTATCCTAGAGTCTAACTCAATACAGGCCTCAGAAAATTTAATTAGTGTCAATGAATGGATTTTATATAATCATTACTTACGCTTCTTCGTATTCTACTTGAGAGTGGCATTCTAGTGCTTTACGCATTTGACACTCCAGAAGCCCCCTTAAATGGTAATTAATGTGACTTATGTGTGCAGTCGAGTTTGGTATCCGGGGTAATGCAGACACTATTTCCCTTTACTAATGAAGTTAATTCTTCTCAGGAATACTTGACTGCCCATTAAAAGACAGAACTTCAGCAGCACCATCCGAAAGTCTCATCTTGAAGTTTTCCTTTGTGATGATGCCACTTGAAAGTTTAGTGTTTTTTTATTAAGACTCAGACAGAAGCCTTGATCCCTAATGTCCAGTAACTGTCATTGAAACAGAGAGTTAAATAAAACGCGAAAATGTAGGCATGTATTACTTTTGTCTCAAGCTATTGTTGACCCATTTTAATGAAAAAGTGTATTGTGGTAAGATGTACCGCTGTACTACCTCACTTTATACCAAGATGGTGAAGACTAGCTACGAAGTTTATAGACACTTGTTACGTACGTTATTTTAAATCAAGTTTTACCTCTCAAGTAGAAAAGTTGTTTTGAGATCCTGCATACTGCCGAATGGTACCTAATGTCACTTTTCTTAAAAATTCCATTCACAGGTTAATTTAACAAATTATCAAAGCACCAGAGTAAATCTCTCTGAAATGACGCTACTAGAAGAATGCCATAGTAAGTTTATCAAGTTCGTCTTATTATATTTCTAACGTACGATATAATTGTCACACCTACCTCACTGAAGGATGTTAGGTAAAGTTAGATTACATTGTACAAACAGTTAATAGTCAGCACACCGAAATGCGATACCAATCCATAAAGTTCTCAAATTTCGATCTAAGCTATACAGTAAATTCTGAAGTTTGTGGTTAAAGTGTTCAGAATCAATATTTAAGGACATCCGAAAAATTGACCACTATAATGACGATGTAACGAATTACTTTAGTTTTGGGAAATTTTAAATATATTCTCACTAGCCTCTATTTAGCTGTTTACTTTTCTTTCATATCACTTGTATTCTGTCACTGTAAGAGTAAAACCTTTTAGCTGGTTCATTTGCTAGATATTATAACACAGTGAAACAGTATTACGTAATTTTGATTGAGCTCTGTAATACAAATTTCTATTCTACTTGTTTTTATTTCCTCTTTCTTTTTATGTTTCAACGTTTACCTCTTGGTGTGTTTATAGATCAAACGAGATTTTATTAATATGCTTGTATGGTTAGTTTACACCGTAAGTGTCAGCTGTAGATGAAGTAAAGAGATGTAAACTATTAAGTTAAGAATGATTAACATATAATTATAGAAAATAAAAAGAACCATCTAGAATAAGTTAACTATTTGGACACTAATATTTTAGCTCCATCAAAAAACTTTCCGACAGACCAATGTAAAACTTCTCATACTAGTTTACTAATTCCATTTGCATGAAAAGAGAATGAGAGGAAATGATTTGAGTAAAAGTTAGCGACAAGTTTCAAATTTGCAAACACTAGAATGGGGAATCAATGTGCTTTAGATAAATTTTGAACAAAATATACGAGACTTCCGACTTGTTGGTACATAACTCTTGTATTACTCTATTAAGTGAGTTAACACTTACATACATAGCTCAAACTGACAGTAAGTCTTTTATTAAACCTAATCGTTCATCAGGCAAAATAGTATGTGGAGTTACATCATATGTCTCCATACTCAATGTACTTCACTTGCCCTTAGTCTGGGTAAATTCACTCCATCCACTAAGTTCCCTCCCTTCCCTTGCCCAAAAGTGAATCCAGCCTGAAGATTTCTCATCCTGGTTTTCTAGGTAACGTAGTGCTTATTGACAAATAGTTCAGTCTTATCCTAGTTAAATCTTTATCAACAGTGATCCAACCTTTCAAATAAGTATAGTGTTTTCACAGTCTAAACTAAAATTATTAGTTCTTTGGCTTATATTTGATAGGCATACGCCTAAATCCTCCAAAATGCAAAATATACACCTGTGATAAAGAGGAACATTTTCCTGACAAACATGTGTTACGTATGCCTAGTCATTGCCTTCCTCGACAACGGGCAATGTTAGCTGACATAGGGTCAGGCTGGAAAAGAGCTAGCGGCGGTCAAACCAAAACATGGCTTCACCAGTCAATGAAATCCACAACAGTTAGTCTAAGCCACGTAGGAAGGTGTAGACTTCTTGGCTGGTTGGGGTCCTCGGGACGGTAAAAACCAATGGCTGGAAACAATTGGTGATATGGCTCAAAATCGTTCTCAGTGGCGCAGATGCATCCACTCCTTGTGACTTATGATTTCCAATGAAACTGTTTTGTTCTTCGTTATTACTATTCCTTTGTCTCACACCTAAACTTTCTGTCTATATTATGCATTTCTCCTACTTTCTTCTCTTGCTTTGTGTGCTACAAAGAGGGAGTGTGGCGACTTGAACTGCCGCACATATGTGCAAAGTTCTATGTCGAAAACCGACCGACCGACAAACTGATCCACTAAGCTATACTTTGCTCAGGACAATATACTAGTGTAGGCCTGAAACATTCTAGAGTCACTCCCTATCAAGCATAAGGCTAAATTAATAAAAATAGTGGAAATTGAAGTTTGATTACAAGCTGAATTGAGTTAGAGAACCATTGAAAACCAGGGACTACTGGACAGTCGTTTCATCCCTTTCTGGGACTCTTCATCATCACACATCCATGACATTGATTGGGATGGAACTCAGGGCTTTCAGGTTACAAGGCCGCTTGCTGACTATACAGTCACTGGGAGGGAATCCAATGGTCGATTAATCCCTGGTTTTCAGTGGTTCTCTAACTGAAATCAGTTTTGAAATGGATCAATCCCTGCAAACCGATACTTAAAAATTAGTCTAGTGCTTACTAGCAACTCACTGGAGGATGAGGTTCCCGGAAGTTCTAGTGGGAAGTTGTGACCAGCGGAGTCCAACAAGTTGTATATTAGGATTAAAACTCACTGATGACATTGCCTGGCGGTTGTACTATGTTGAGAATTGGCAGAAATTAAAATTGATGGGTCAGTGGATTCCGTCTCAGTTGCTGAATGGTCCACAAGCTCGCCTTGTAACTGGAAGTTCCTGGGTTATGTACCTGATAGGGTCATGAGTACGTATTGGGAGGAGTCCCGAACGGAGTCGAGACAACTGTCCAGTAGTCCCTGGTTTTAGGTGATTCTCTAAATGAAGTCACTTTGTGATCAACCTCGAAATCAATTAAACCCTTCGAACCAACATACACAATACAAGTACGGCTTTAGCGAAGGCAAGTAAACATGTAAACAGTAATCAGCCCTTTATAATAGCCATAGCCTACGCTAAAGGTGAACGTAGATTTTGAACGTTCAGCGTCGATTTGAACTTTTAAAACACGGATACTTTAGAAGTTGCCTTAGAGGTGTCGTTGTCCAGTTAGTGTTTTTTTTACATTGGATGGCATTCTTCTCTGTTTTTTGTTTTGTAGAAAAACTAACCGACTTACAACGACAAGTAGCTCAGACAAGTAAAAATGTTATGACGCGTACACAGAAATGGCGACGTCTTTCTGCTGTACCATCTACAGATTGTGATGTTGTATTAATATTTAAAAGAGGAGTTTCTGAAGATATTGTCGATTGGCTTATTGAAACAATAAGAAATCGTGTACCTCAGCTGGTTGTACAAAAACAATTCCATAGAACATCTGGACAGTATGCGCTTTATTTAACAGCATCTTATAGAGGGTAGGTTTTTCATTATTATTACATTTTCGTTAGTTTCTGTTTTACTGTATTATTTCAAAGTGATCAATTTTTATTACTATTATTCCTGCATGAAACATAAATAATAATAATAATGTATTTCATATAAATTTACAAATTTACATGAAAATCATACATGAAGTCCTGATCTCCTTGACTGTTTTTGTCAGTTCAACACATAACACTTTTCGATAAAGAAAGGAAGACGAAATTTCCAGTATAAAATGGTATCATTCTATTTCACAGGTTCTCATCAGCTGCAGACTACCTGAAATTACAATGGTTATATCAATGATAATAACATACTTGAATGTTTAAGTGGTAATAGAGAAGAAATTATATAAAATTGACGAATCCAAAATGAAAGCATTACAATTTTTAGTTTAAGTTTTCGTCATCAATTTGTACGCTTTCAAAGTAGAAAAGAAGGGGGAAGGGTGAGACAGAAAACGGAAAAAATTAATTACCAGAACAGTGTTAGCTTGTAGGTTCACAAAGGAACTCAAAAAACAAAAGCGTTAACAGTTTATGAGATTAAGACTTGCTCAGTGAGTTGAGATCACTGATTTAGATGACTAATTAATGTAATCAAAATCAAAATTCAGTTACCAAGGGAGTGAGAGGTTACTCACACTCCATTTCTGTATGCATAAGTCTGGTTTAAATCGTTTGATTGCGATCGCTTCGGCAAATCGTAGCAAATTTGCTGTCCTTTGTCCATTTAATATTTCGAAGGACTTAGAAATCTCTACGAGATGTCCAGTATCAACAATATGTCTGGCAATTGCACTCTGAGAATATTTGCTTCCTTTCAGGCACAGGTTTCTTGGAATATCTTCAGAAAACCGAATGGAAGCCCTTCTTGCCATCCTTCCAATGTACTTGCGGCAGCAAGTACACGTAAATTCATAAACACAGTTGGAGATGACATCACCAGGGTATTTATCCAGTTTTGAGTGGCTTATAGAAGAAGTGGTGCTGTAAAATGTTACGAGTTTAGCTGACGGGAAGCTTCTATTTATTGCACCTTTCAGTCTTTTGTCAATCTTTTGTGACACTGCATCTCCTTTGAATGGGAGACAAATAAACACTTTCTTCTTTTCTACAGTTGGGTGTTTTTCTTTCTTGTCTTTTTCTCTGCTATACTTATGTATAAATCCCTTAGGGTATCCATTTTCTCTTAGGCATTTCTCGACGAAATCTCATTCTTCTTCGACCTTGTTTGAGGAACATAGCTACCTGGCTCTGTCACACAAAGTTATCACTTATTCACGTTTATAGTGTATGGGATGAAAGCTGTTACACTGAAGATATTGCCCAGTCCAGGTTTCTTTTCTATAGATGGACTTTTTGATCTCGCCTTCGTTTGTTCTTTTTACGTTTAGATCCAGAAAATTGAACTCATTATTATGTTCATATTCCATGGTGAATTTGATGTTAGGATAGGCCTCATTTAAGCGATCATATAATGCCGATGCGTGATCCGTGTCGTTGCAAACAACAAATGTATCATCGACGTATCGGTAGTAGTAGGTTGTTCCGATAAAGGTTAACAAAGCAGGATTTAATGAATTCACCAAATTTCGGTAGAACTCGTCAGCTGAATACTCTACATACATGGATATATATACTTTTGAAATTACATTAGGAGATATAGAACTGATAAGTAAACAAACTACATTTAATTAGTCATGCAGAAAGACAGGTGCGAATGTTTTTCCAGGTCATTTTCAATTAGATAAGATAAGGGGAGAGAGAGTATAGGAGATCAAAATTAAGATAAATTGTATTATGCTTCAATTACATCACTTAGATAAACAATTAGTCATTAGAGAATATAACAAGAATTGCAAACAGAGTAATATTAATAGTAATAGTTATAATAACAATAATAATAATACTGTTGAAGTGAGTTAAGATAATCCTACTGATAAAGGATAATTTGAATGAATCAAGAATAATAATAATGAGAATAATAATAATAGAAATAAGAGGTAGAATAATAATAAGTAAAACGTATTACCATGGTAGATGGTCGTGACTCTGAATCTACTGTGGTGAGTATATGTATCCGTGTACGCAGTGTATTCAGCTGACGAGTTCTACCGAAATTTGATGAATTCATTAAATCCTGCTTTGTTAACCTTTGTTGCTTGTTTTAAATTGGTATCGGGAAATAAATGTTTACAATTACTATTATTATTATAACTTCATTCATTTATGTTTGCTTTCCTGACTGCCACTCATGGTGTCAAGCAGATCACCTATTTTATCACACATTCATTATTATGAGTTTCCAGAGTAAATTGTAATGAAATTTCACTTCCTTCTCTTAGTTAATCAGTCAAATTGGTTCGACCATCTTTTTCCTACGTGAGAGAATACACAAATGTACATTAAAACAATAGAGTAATATTAATGTGGTTTTAACAAAACATTGTTAATTGTCCTAATATTCTCATTTTCCAAGGATCAATTTCTAGCTATTGTGAGATTACACAAATGGACCATCGAAGATTGGTCCATTTCAGTGCTACTAAACGGAGATGAATTCGGAAATTTGAATCCAAACTTAGCAGTACTCTGGAGTTGGAGACAAATAAGAAAAGCAGTTTGCAACTTATCAAACAGAAAACTCAGTATAATATTACTAGTGAAATTTTAATTTCACTATAACAAGGAAATCAATGAAAGCAATAGAATTAACTCCGATCATAGAACACGTATTAACCCTTCTTTATACCTGACGATAGAGCTAGTGAATTGCGTCATCAGGTTCAATGCATCATATCGAATCAAAAGTTATCAACTGGTAATTTGTTTGAAAAAGATCAGGAATTACAAGCTTTAAAATCGAATAAATCTATGACTTGGTATCTTGACTTAGTATCAACGTAGCAATTTGCACAAGAATGCAGCAGTTCAGCTTGCCACACTCCATGTAACAGACAAAGAGATTTGAAAGAACTATGATGACAGTAACTTGGAAAAATATGAGGATTTAATGGATACAGGTGAATACATCTACACAACCGAGAACGATTTTTCAGCCATATCACCAACACTTCAAAGCTATTGATTCCTATCATCCTGGGGACCGTACTCAGAGAGTGTGCACCTCTATGCTTAAGTCAAAGCGACAGTCAGAGGCTTCATGGATCACTGACTTGACCACGCCTAACCCTTTCTCAACTTAATCCCATGTCAGTTAGCATTGCTTGTCGAGGAACGCGGTAGCTTGGCATGCTTTATTTTGGCCACATCTATAGTCAAAACTAAAGCCGATAAATGTAATTTTATCATTAGTCTTAATAAAGAAGATTGCTGTAAGAAAACTTTGGAACCCACAGAATCAAGTTCATATCCAGTTGTACTGATTAGTGAGGTAGGTATATGGTAGCTAGTGAAAGATACTTCTCGATGTCCCCATGTACAATACTGTTTTAAGTCTATATTATTCATGTCAGCTAACTGATAATAAGTGTTCGCCCTATTTTTATACAACTAAATCTCTTTTCTGTTAAGACTACTCACAGGTGCTGAAGAATTAAGAATTAAAAAACCTTTATTAATTGAACATGGTGGTGGTTTACGTGAATTTTCAGTTGAAGAATTTGGTCTATTCGACAATGTAATGGATGAAAAAGTCTTTCTGTCAACTAGTGAACGTAGTAATATTGTGTATCATTTTTTAATGAGTTTACGCGCTCATCGTGAAGACTCGGATATGTGTTGTTCAATTAAGTTCACTGAAGGACAATGTATGAGTAAGTTGTACTTTTCTGAAAATAAAAAGTATTCGAAGTATTTTTCTATATATGTATCTCTTATTGCAAAGATTACAGAAGACAATTCAACGACGAAAATTTTCTTTATCGATGAAGTCATCTTCAAAGGTCATGTACTCGTATTTGTATTTAAATTATGGGGATTTAGATTAACTTCACTTTACAGATTTCGTCACGAACTAACATCATTTAGAGAGGTCATTGAAAACCTAGGAGCGCTGGACAACTGTTTCGTCCCACTCCTGGACTCTTCATCAGTGCTCACCCGTGATCCCACCAGGAATCGAACCCGGGACATTCGGGTGACGAGGTAAAGCTCGTCAACCATTCAGTCACTTGGGCTGGAATTCAATGACCTGTGAATTCTAACTTTGTCATTTAAGTGTTAGTTTGTAGGGATTTCGTTGATTGGTTACAGGATTCCATCATGAGCCGACATTAGTTAGAGAACCATTGGAAGACCTGGGAGCACTGGTCAGCTATTTCGTCCTAGTTTGTGACTCTTCAGCAGTACGCACCCACCGGCTTCAGCTCATGATGAAATCCTGTAACCAATCAAATTCTTACAAACCAACACTTGAAAATCAATGAGATGCTCACTAGCGACTTGCCCTATTCAGGTGGGTAGTTACCTGGGTTCTAGTGAGAAGTCGTGACCAGTAGGGTGCAGCAGGTCGGGTGTGAGGACAAATACCGAAGACATTGGCTAGTGGTCGCGCTATGTCGTGATTTGGCAGAAGTTATAACTCATGAACCATTGGATTGGGTCCCAGTGGCTCAATAGTCTACGAGCTGGCCTTGTAGCCAGAAGGTCCTGGGTTCGGACCCTGTCGGTGAGTGCGTACCGCCGAAGAGTCCCAAACTAGTCTGATGATACAGCTGTCCAGTACTTCCAGGTTTTCCAGTGGTTCTCTAACTGATGTCAGCTCATGATGAAATCCTCTGACTTTTTCAATTCGTGATATGTACTATATCAAGGCGAAGTTGATGTCCATCGAAGGTACTGGTGAGGGTAGCGTTATATCATAAATTGACAAAGTTACGACTCATCAGTGATTGAATTACAGCCTGAGTGGCTGAATGGTTGATGACCTTGGTCTCGTAACCTAAAGGTCCTCGGTTTACTCCTTGTCAGGGTCGTAGGTGCGCACTGATGAAGAGTCCCAGATTGGGACGAAACAATTGTGCAGTGTTCACTGGATTTAACTCTTCTCATCGACTGGTGATGTTGGTTAGTGACTAATCTACCGATTGTATTTATATTCACCAACAAACTATAGCAATCGATTATTGAGTTATAGAGTGTGATATGGCATAATTAATACCAATTACTCAGAAGTAGCTTATAAAGTTAAAAGGAAGTTACATAATAGTCAACTACACAATGGAAGTAAAGGCTTAAAATTTGATAAAGTGCAAAATTCTTAGGCAGAGTTCAACAATAGCATCCCAAGAGTGCGAATGCACGAATGACCTTCAGCTGACCAATCATAAAAATGAGGAATGTTTGCCCAAAAAATGATGTATACTGGCAAGAAAATGCTTGAAAACGCACTAAACAGGTTATCTTTCTCTGACATGGCTTAAAAATACGTCCTAGTTATAATAAGGAGTATCAGTTGTTAAGTTAGACTAGTTTCTGTACATGTATTCACCAAGATGACTACAGATAAACTGTTTTTGTGAATCGTTTATCTCTCTCATCCTGCTTGCAGTCTTCCAAAAAGCCCGCGGTTGAATTATTATGGTTTCCAGCAAGAGGATAGATGACTACTTACCAGGAAAACGTGGATAATAAAAAAAATTAAAATAAATGACATCAACTATAAATCTATCCCTAATCGTAACCATAAGCTTAATCCTGACCCTGACACTAAACCTAACATTAATCCTAACCCTAATCATATCCCTTATTCAAACCGTAATTCTAACCCTAATGCTAATTATAACCCTGATCATAACCCTAACCTCAATACTTACCTTAACCCTAATCCTAACCCTAACGAGCTATTAACACATTGTCCAAATAGTACTTAAAAACGTGATCTGGGTGAAATTTGCTCCTAAGTTGGTGAATAGCGTTGATATTTCAGCTGTGATAGTGACAGATGCCGTTGGCCAACGACTAGCATGCGTTCAAGGTCATTGGAGCGTTCACACTCCTGGGACGTTATTGCTGAACTTCGCCGTAAAATGTACAAAAAGAACATGTAAAAGTGATAATAGTGAATTGATTACTAAAATAATAAATAGAAGATTAACAAGCAGGAAAGAGTTTGAGACCATTGTAGAATTACAGACTGAACAAACCTTTTCTGCCGCTTACATATTCCAGGGTTATATTGACGAATCTCTAGCTCCTCCACCATATACAAATGTCAAAACAAAACGTTCCTGGTGTAACGACAGAAGACAAGGGTCAGGCAACAGATCGTTTTTTATGGAAATCAACACATTTATAGATTTTCATGTACATTATTAAAGATTATTGTTAACAGACAAACACAGTCTTCTGATTGGTTGTTTCTCACTGAAAGTTAATCTTTCATCTCTTAGTGGCTGTTTCTTGAAGGTTGGATCGTTTATCTGCTAATTGTATCCGCCTACGCAAAGTCTGCCGTAATTAGTTGTTGAGTCAATCTTTGTTCTTGTTTTCACATGACCAATATTAGGAACTTGAACATTCACTTAAATTACTGTCTACCAGTTTTGGCT
>OX235273.1:115141601-115157610 GCA_944472155.2 Trichobilharzia szidati | reverse complement strand
GAAGACGGACAATAAGCGCAGAAAAGAGTGAAGTTTAGGCGCTAGGGTGACAACCCAACCCCCCGTAAAAACCACAATAGCAACACCTATTGAAACTTCAAGTCCCAAAGCTACAATCTCCATATTGCACTTGGTACGCAAAGGAATGCAAAAAAAACTAGGTAGAGTCGTCGACCGTCACAAAGTAAATGTGTGACTCACAGCCTGTCAACTAACTAACTGACGCTTTCTTATATATGATTCATGCCAACAATCAGACAGTTCATGGGTTGTGTTACTATGTGTTATTTTATTATTATCGTTAATTTCCTTGTGACTTCATTCTCTTCTGTGTGACATGGAGAACGCAGGAAGATGGTGGCTTAAAATGCATAACTGGCGCTTAAAGCACTCCGATTAATTCAAGTTCTCAATACCGTTGAAGTTTTGTTATTGTCACTTTCGTTAAGCTACCTTCTTGTTACAAAAACAACACTAAAAGGTTAGCGAACAAATTAATGAAATAAAATATTTACATGGTGGATGGTGGTTTAAAAAGCATTGTATGCATATAGAATTGTGTAGGGGATCATTACTTCCAAGCTTCCCACACTGTGGAAGTTGATTTCTTCTGTAGGTATCTGAAAAAGAAGGAGCATCAGTATTGCGTGACCGCCAAGCCCAAGGAATAAGGACTTGAGGCCGATCATACATGGTCTGTTTAAAGTGGTTTTTGAAACTGAGTCCATGTTCAAATCTTACTATCTGCTACTGGCCGCCTCAAGGTAATTCATTGTATGTACAGCTCCCAGGATCAACCTTTTCTCCCCCCCCCCCCGCCTCCAGAGAGGAAAGGCAACATAACTGACTTTCTGGTCATCTGCTCCTGTTACATTATTAATAAACAGGAGTACGTCTTCTGCATTAGAGACTGCTTTTGGTCTAACCGCTATTCAAACGACCTTTCCAACATGGTAAAACCTGCAGAAGGATTATTTCTAGTCAGTGTGATTCGTTTGGTCATTGCAATATGCAACTTTCGGTCGGGATTTGATTAGTAGTCATTCAGTCAAACGAATTCTCGAGCAACTCATAAACCAGTAAAACTAAACAGATAACCGGTAATAATCGAAGGTGAAATCCAGATCTTACCCTGCCCAGGATTTGAACTATGCCTTCTGGCTTCCAATTTACTAGTCTAGCGGTCTACCAGTTGAGATATGTGAGCCACCTTTGTCTTAGAAAACACAATGCAACCAATATTTGTCTAATTTACAGGCATCATTTCATCCTTTAATTTCATTTCATTTTTTGCTTTAATAGTCATTTTTAACATTATATATTATACAGTTTTAAAAGGTCATTCGAAAAGTATAAATGTTAAGTCTTCACTTTCGTGCATTCAACTGCGATTGTGATAAATGTCAAAGATAGTAGTAGAGCAGAAATAAGCGATGATCATCTGCCATCAGGTTGATAATACGTTTTGACGTGAAGTATTTACTTTCTTCGCATTTTCTTTCTAACGTTTCGCAGTTGTTTTCTTCATGTTTTTCTTTGGAATGTTGTATACTACACGGCTTTTATATAAATAAATAAACATCAGTCCAGTATTTATAAAAATAGGTAAAGGTGTTCGGTTCACTTAACTGTCAGTTTTTACGCCTCACTGTGCGTGACTGATAAGTGAGCTTCAACATACAACTATGCACAGAAGCACCGTAGTTCAAGTTGCCACAACACTCCATGTAGCACACAAAGATATAGAGAGAAGAAATTCAAAGATCTATAATGAGAATGAAAGTATTATCGTGGAAAATATATGCTGCTTTAATGGATCCAAGAGATCACAAAAGACTGAATGCAATTTTTTTGCCGTTGGTAAAGATTTTGAGCTATATCACAACAGTCTCTATTCACTGGTTCTCAGTCTCAGCATCCTTAGGATCTCAACCAAACAGTCAACATCTCTGTATGTGACTGGCTCAAATCATCTGTCAAAGACTTAATTATATTGGATGGTTGGAGGTAATTGGCAGGAAGCCTTGGACGCGCCTAGGTTTCGTGCTAGTTGGCACTCGTCAGCAAGGCGTATATGCAACCACATTGAAGGAACTCATGTCCCTTCTGAGATTCGAACCCGCGTCACCCAGTGAGTACTGCAGTCAGAGACGCTACCAATGAGCTATTCGGGCTCGCAATTGACCCCTTGTAGGACTGTATTGGATACTTTGATTGGACACTAGTAACTACTGTGACGTGCCTAGTCCTTTCTTTGGTGTAGACTGAACGTCGGTGGCACAGTGGTTAGGACTCTCGCCGACCATGCACATGGTCCGGGGTTCGAACCCCTGCCGGCGCACACCCGATATCTATGGTATGCCTGAATTTGGGCAACGGATATCCATGCTGAAAGTTCCACACTTGTACTGAAAATACGGTGTGGAAATCAAGCTGTAAATCAAAAAAAAAAAAAAATTCTATCAGTCAGGTTTGCAATGTGGCCACCATTCTACGTAGCTTGCCGTCCAAGGCTTCCTGCCGATTGCCTCCAACTATCTAATATCATCAAATCAATGAGCACCGTGATGGCGAGCTACCTAGAATGATGGCCACATTATAAACCTGACTGATAGAATTCAGTCTGCACCAAATAAAGGACTAGACACATTACACTAGTTACTGATCAGTGTTCAATCAAAGACTTAGTGAATTGATGTCAGGTTTTGATTTGACCACTCTTTTCCAACCTAACCCAATGTCACCTAACATCGCTCAATGAGGAAGGCAATTACTTAGCATATGCAACACATGTCGTAGCCATCTCAGTGGATGTGGCTTCATAACCTCATCGAACGACTTCCCTTCCTTATGCAGCACTCTACGCCTAACCTCAATATTACTCACCGTATTATACTAATTAGTATAGGAAGAAGAGAGGAAACATCTGCGATCAAACACAGCTAACCCTTTTCATCAAATCCTCCACTTTCCATTGCCGTATGTCTTAAGGATATAGAGGAGGAAAGCTTAGTATATATGATAGAGAAGATTTGTAGCTCAGGTGGATGATTTTGATGTGGTTGTGTTCTCTGAGCTGGAGAGTTAATTTGCCAAGCTTTCATCACCCTACTAGGTGACATCTTCAGCGCACACTTCAATTTGTTGAAGTGAGCTTTTAGATTTCTCCACGAGTTTATTAATCATCTCTCCTGGCGACCTTGGAGGTGATTGGTTGTTTTTGTGTGTATTCACACCTTCTAGGCTACTTGTATTGGAACTGATTGTTTCTTTGACTTGAGCTTTGACCCTTTGTGTGTGAGGTTGCTTTCTTATCGATTGATAAATTTTGTCAATCTCGATGTGTCTATTGATTGATGATTCACTGGAATGCCAAGCTTCTAAAAATTCTCTAGCATTTTTGTTGTTTCCTTTGTGTAATATTTGAACGTTGTCCCAGTCGAATGGATGTCCGTGGTTGTCTGTATGTAGTGATATAAGGGAGTGGATGTCATGTCTTTTGACGGTTAGCTTATGTTCGTGGAGATGAAGACGAAGGGGACGTCCACTTTGGCCAATGTAGTGTTTTTCGCAGTTGTTAGAATTTATTTTATAGATGATGTTGGTTTTATCTTCTTTCGTTGGTGAGTCTTTTGGTTGACACAGAACTGAGTGAAGTGATTTTGTTGATTTGTGTGCGACGTCAATTCCTAAAGGTTTGAAGAGTCTGGCAGGGATTTCTGAGATGTCCTTTATATATGGTAAAGCGATTTTCTTTGTGCTTTCCTTTGGGGCTTTTGGTTTGATAGGTTGGCTTGGGGGTGTATGTCTCTTGATGAAGTTCCGTGGATATGCATTCTCTTGGAAAACGTTCATGAAATATCTTTCTTCAATTTTCCTTAAGGTGGGAGTGCTGCAATGAGTCCTGGCTCTCTTGAATAATGTTTGTATGCAATTCCTCTTGTGTGATGTTGGATGTTTGCTGTTGTAATTCAGGATTTGATCTGTGTGACTTGGTTTTCTACCAACTTGAGTTTCTAATTCCCTTATGGTTGTTCGCTTGACTAAGACGTTCAAAATGGCATTTTGTTCTCGGATTCCTATTCTCTTGTGAATTAGATGTCTTTGAAAACGTTGTTTATCAGGTTGTGAGTTTTATCTAACTCGTTTCTTTTGATTATTACAAATGTGTCGTCTACGTAACGTATCCAAATTTTCAGTCTGATCTTTGGTAGCATTATGTTTTTGAGCCTTTGCATCACTGCTTCTGCAATCAAACCTGATATTGGCGATCCCATGGGTGTTCCTTTGACTTGTTCATATATTTGGCCGTTGAATTGGAAGTAAGTTGTTAGGCATAGGTTTATGCATTCCATCCAGCTTGTGTGTTGCATTTTTGATTGTTGTTGGAGGGTCAAAGTTCAAGTCAAAGAAACAATCAGTTCCAATACAAGTAGCCTAGAAGGTGTGAATACACACAAAAGCAACCAATCACCTCCAAGGTCGCCAGGAGAGATGATTAATAAACTCGTGGAGAAATCTAAAAGCTCACTGCAACAAATCGAAGTGTGCGCTGAAGATGTCGCCTAGTAGGGCGATGAAAGCTTGGCAAATTAACTGTCCACCTCAGTGTATGTATTAGAAGCTCCATCGAACAAATATAAAAACAAAGTCCCACGAAGTTAAGAGGCTTATGTTCTATGTTAATATACTAAACACATCCTACTACTGAATAATTTTTTTTGATGAAAAGCTCACAGTGGTACAGTATTATTTATTTACTGTTGATGTTTCGATCACCGTTTATTGTTGGTTATAATCTTATAAAAGGATTCACACACACAACCTTCAAACTTCGTTTATATGGTTCTGTTATTTTTTGTCCTTTGATTTCATTGGTAGCAGTGTTCTTCACATTTTTGGTGTTGCTGTTACGTCATTCACCAGGATGAGTTGTTTAGAGAAGAACTCTGCATTCGCAGTGCATGCACTAAAACCTTAGAGCTACTATTGTAAAATTCAATATAGGTAGCTGGAGGGTGGGGATGATTACTGAATTTTTGTTCATCGAACCTACACCGAATGTGCACAGCAGGAATAACTTGACGCCAATACCAGAGATATGGAAAATATTATTATTATTCCCTTGGGTTCCTAGTGGAACATAGGGCTTCAACTACACGTCTCCACTTGCTTCTGTCTTCTGCTGTACTTTTCACCTGCATCCATGTTAGTCCATACTGTTTCAACTCCTCTTCACACGATCTCCTCCATGTCACCCTTGGACGTCCCACTCGCCGCTTCCCTTTCGGGTTCCACTCGAGCGATGGCCTGACGCGCGATGTCACCCAGCGGCCTCCTCAGCGAGTGTCCAATCCATCTCCACTTTCTCCTGCATATTTGTTGAGCGATTGGTTCTTGTTTTGTTTGTTCCCATAGTTTCTTGTTGGTGATTCTTTCCGGCCATCTGATCTTCAGTGTAGAAGCGAAGACAGTTGTTGATAAAGGTCTGCAACAGGCTGTTGGAAATATTCATTGTGACCCGCCAAGTTTCTGATCCGTATAGAAGAACTGACTTGATGTTTGTATTGAAAATCCGAATTTTGTTGTTGATGCAGGCTGAGTGACGAAGATTTCCAGATTGGTTTCAGGTTGATGAATGTGTTTCTCGCCTTCCCGATTCTCGATTTGACATCGTCGTCCGTTCCTCCTGTAGTTGAGACAATGCTCCCTACCTAGATAAGTGAATGAAGTAACCTCTTTCAAATCCCTCCCGTTGATGGTGATTGGCGCTGGATATTGCTGCTGCTATTGTTGTTGTTGGTTGGTTATTTTCATAACTTCCGTCTTGTCTATGTTCACCTGGAGTCCTGTTTTCACTGGCTGCTTCTTCGACCAGTTTGTCGATTTTCGCTTGTAAGTCTTCGATTTTGTGTGACATCAAACATAAATCATCCGCGAAATCCATGTCTTCTAAATGAAAATATAAGACATTGCGACAATATGAAAAAAATCTGGAAGTTATATGAATGCCATGATAGGATTATGAGCAATAAATTGTGCTCTTAGCGTCATCAATGAATAATGCTATATCATTGTGTTTTCCTCAGGTAGATTTGTTCTATAACGGAGTAAAGACTCAACAAACTACCTACTTACCTGCTTTCATAGAAGAAGAAGACGAAATGATATGTAGAAGTGTCACTTTAAGCTACTACAAAATAGTGTTTAGTGAAAGAATGGTGTACTTCGACGGTTGATATGAAGAAGGTTGTTCTTAGGTAGAGAGTTGAAATTTCCCCAAATATTTGCTAAAAATTCAATGTGAATGGCTAAATAATCTTTCTGTAATTTCTACATAGGTAACTTTGTAGATGATTAGCAATTAATTTAAGTTGTTCGAGTAGCTGTTATCCTGAAAAGCAGATTTCGAGTAGTTTTATCCCCTTCTTCGTCAATTCACTGTGTAAGTCGCTTACACTCTGTTGGGCTTATGTAGGCAAAGTCGAACAGTCGGTGAATAGAAATATAACAACGATGAGATGTTTTCCTCTGATGACCAGAAGGCCAGCTATATTGCTCTTGGGGAAAGAGTTGGCAAAGATCGATCCGAAAAACATTGTACATCTCCAAAAACCAACTCAAACACGTCTGGCCTCATGTAGTGGTGCCCTGGGCACTGCGGTCACGTAACACTAATAGCCTTACGGTTTTAGGTGACCCAAAAAGAAATCATATCGGTTCTATACACTTAATCTGATTATTTAAAACTAAATACTTGCTCACTGATTTGTGGACCTACGAAAATCAACATTCTGTGTTAAATAAAATACGCAGTTTTCATCAATTTCCCTCTATTTTTAGAAAAAAACTTAATTAAGCTCACATTTATTATTTAGGGGTAATTCCATTATGGAATAATTTCATTTCCTAAAACACTCAGTGATATAATAATATTTTCAAGTATTGGTTTTGTACGGATTTAGTTTGATTGGCTGGAGGATTTCATCATGAGCTGACATCAGTTAGAGAACGACTGGGAGTACTGGACAGCTGTTTCGTCGTAGTTTGGGACTCTTCACCAGCGCGCACCCAGGCAGTGACCTGAGGTTCTAGTGATAAGCCGTGACCAGTAGGATACAGCAGGTTGAAGATGAGGCAGTAACTCATCGAAGAAGACATTCCGAAATGGTCGTGAATTGGCAGAAGTTAGAATTGAAGAACCATTGGATCGGGTCTCAGTGGCTCAATGGTCTACGAGCTCGCCAGCTTTGTAACCAGAAGGTCCTGGGTTCGAACCGTGGTGGTGGGTGCGTACTGCTGAAGGGTCCCAAACTAGGACAAAACAGCTGTACAGGTTTTCCGGTGGTTCTCTAACTGATGTCAGCTCATGATGAAATCCTCCATCCAATCATAATAATATTTATTTGTTAATGGCGGTTTTGAGCACAATTTATTTGCTAGTAATCGTGTGATATCATCTAAAGGTATTGCATTTTAAACCAGTAGTCTGAATGGTTTTCAGTTCGTCTCTTTGCCCCCAAAAAGCGACATCAATAAAAAGATAATTTCGTCGAGTTTCTAGTCAAGTCTATCAAGTATAACTGACTCGTTCATTCTCATTATTATTACCCCATGGCTGATTTCGGTGATCTTATAACCTTAATGAAACTGATCATTCTGATAAATTGTATCAGTCGATGAGTATGCATTAGGATACAATAGCACTAGTAAAGGCAAATGAAAGTTATATGAGAAACTGTATTGAGGTACAAGTATAAGATGGAATAATAGTCTGTTGGTTAATAACGTCTACCGAATAAATAATAAAATGTACAGTCATTCGGAAAATAAAGTGAAATGTGAATCGATAATTAAGTGACGTACTAAAGTATTTATAATCCAATTTCATTTGTTAGATTTCGTCAGTTAGAGCGATCACTGAAAACCAGGGAAGACACTGGACAGCTGTTTCGTCCTATTCTTGGTCTCTTCAGCATTGCGCAACCACAACCGCACCATAGAGCGAACTTAGGTCCTTCAGGTTACGAGACCAAGCTGGTTGTCTATTTAAACACTTGCATAGGAATTCAGTTACCTGTGAATTCTAACTTCGTGTAACTGATATTGATTAGTGTCGAAATCTAACAATGGAAATTAAATTGAACTTTAAGCACCTAAGGCATCAATCAATTGGCAAAGGTGATTTTAACGTATATAATGAATAAATGAAACTGTTACACAGGATACCTTTTCCTGACGTATGACAAAAATGACCCCGAGTATTATACTGGAGTATCAATAGAGTAATTAAACCACACTCTATGCATCTATCCATCTAAGTTTTCTAATCCAAACCCTAATCTATCTATCTATCTGTAACCCAACCTTAACATGCAACTATCCCTATATGGGCTGTAATTTAACTCAAACCAATCCCAATAAGTCCTTTATTAAGTTAACCTAACTCTAACCTGTCCTTAGCCTAAACTTTAAGTTAGTATTCCCCAAACCTAACCTAAAGTTTACTAGATATTCCGTTTAATACCAAAAAATTTCATTGAGCGAATTTTGGTTTATAACTGTGTAATGTTATATATCTGGTTTTTGACTAACTTGCTGTCTGACCATTCCAAGGCATTGGTGCGGTAGTCGGTCGCCTTCACTGGTTAAAGTTTTAGCTTGGCCTGAAATTTAATTAATCCAATTCCTCACAAATCTCCTAATCTAAATATCAATCTTCAGGTCATTGATGGCTACTGAATAAATGTCCTGAAGTTGTAGTGAGGAGCCATGACCAGTAGGGTCAAGGTGAAGTGAGTATTCATCGAATGCATTGAGGGAGGGTAGTGTTGTATACTAGTTGACAAAGTTAGAATCCCACCCTAAGTGACTGGATAGATAGTCAACGTGCTTATTCTCGTAGCCTGAGGGTCGTGGGTGCTCACTGATGAAGAGTCCCAGATTAAAGTGAGCTGTAATCAGATAATAAGAAGACGGTAAGCCTAGTGTAAATCCAGAGAGTGAGAAATAATAGTGATAATAACAGGATGAAGTAGAACTAGGTGAAAAGTAACATGAAGGGTATAATAACACTGGGAAATATGAGGTGATTACATCACCTAGTGACCTTATTGTAGGCTAAGGTTACACAAAATGGATAAATTCACATTTTTGCAGACATAGTTAAGGCTTGTTGATATTGATCCCTAATGCTTTAGCTATGGCTACAAGACATAATCGCGTACTTTTAGGCAGATTGTTTGCAACTCGAAATATGACCGTAAACGACTCATCTGTTTTAATGCTGTGTGTTTGCTGTCCACTAAATGAGATGCAATCTCACTATTTATTCCTTTGATTGACTCCGTTTCTAAGCTGGTTAGGAAATGTGTTACGTATGCCTAGTCATTGCCTTCCTCGACAACGGGCAATGTTACATGGCATAGGGTCAGGCTGGAAAAGAGCTAGCGGTGGTCAAACCAAAACGTGTATTCACCAGTCAATGAAATCCACAACAGTTAGTTTAAGCCATGTAGGAAGGTGTAGACTTCCTGGTTGGGGTCCTCGGGACGGTAAAAACCAATGGTTGGAAACAATTGGTGATATGGCTCAAAATCGTTCTCAATGGCTGGTGCAGATGCATCCACTCCTTGTGACTTATGATTTCCAATGAAACTGTTTTGTTCTTCGTTATTACTATTCCTTTGTCTCACACCTCAACTTACTGTCTATATTATGCACTTATTTTACTTTCTTCTCTTTCTTTGTGTGCTACATGGAGTGTGGTGACTTGAACTGCCGCACATATGTGCAAAGTTCTATGTCGAAAACAGACAGACAGACAGAAGCTGCACTGTTAAATGTTAACAATTGCGATAAGTACGGCCTACATAACTAGCTTCACTGAAACGGTTAAAGAGAATTAATAGACTCTGTGTAAAAATTATATTTGTAAAAATCTCTGCAAAATTGAAGTAAATAATTCCGTTTCATTAGACCAGTTTACCTAACGAAACGTGGGAATTATCTATTTCAGTTTCTCTGATATTTATACAAATATAATTTTTACATATGTCTACTTTTCACTTGGCGTCCACTTATTGTAGAACTTTTCGGTCACTACTTGGTCGGAGTTCGTATAAAAGAGTTATTACTATTATTATTTTATTCCTTAACGTTCCCAGTGGAACATAGGGTGACTTCAAGCTAGAGCTTTGAAGTTTCGGTAGCAGTGGTGTTTTTATTTTTACGGGATGGGGTTGCTAGCCTCATGCCCAGCCCAACCTTGCCTCTTTACCAGTCTTATTATTGGCTTAGCGAGGCAAAGGAGTGCGTCTGTGGCCGGGGATCGAACCTCGAACCACCTATGGCGTGGTTGGCGAGCATTCTACCGTTGTGGCACTGACGCATTGCTCAAATCTACATTATAATTGTCTTTTTGATGCTATTTTCTCTGTCTTTCACTCTCCCATTTTTAATCTTAGTTCCATCTCTTCAATCTGGTGGGATAGTTAGTCAAATATTCCCATTACATGAACCAAATTCCCTGAACAAGTTGATGCGTACCTGGATAACTGGTTGGATAGTGAAACAACCATTGGATGATATAAAAGAATATTTTGGCACAAAAGTTGCAATGTACTTTGCATGGTTAGGTCATTATACTTATTCATTGATATTCCCGTCAATTGTTGGACTTCTAGTCTGGTTATTTGTCAGTCCTAATGTAAGTTATCAGTATTTTTCACCTAATGGTTTATTATTATTATTATTATTCGCTTGTGTTTCCAGCAGAGAATAGGGTTTCTAGCAGTACATCATCTCCTTTTCACTCTGTTCTCTGCAGTCTACTCTTATCTGAGACTCCACGATTGTCGTCAAGTTTTCGTTTCCTTCTCACATGATCTCTTCCACCTCACCGTCGAACTTGGGGGGCTCAACTCGTAGTTTCCCATTCGGGTTTCATGCGAGCGATGGCCTGGCGCGTGATGTCACTCAACTGTTTCCTTAGTATATGCTTATCGTCTCTGGGCGGCCATTCGCTCTCCAACATGGAGAGAAGGCATCTGTTAGGGACAGTGTACAGTAGCCTGCTCTGAACCAGATAGAAGTATTGACTTGACATTAGTTTCGAAAATCCGGATCTTCTTTCTTACACTGAGTACAGTAGACTTCCACAAAGATTTCAGAGTAATGATGATCTGTCTGTGAACTCTTATCACCACGCAGTTCATAGAAAATGACGACTATTTGTATAATTCAATGACATAACTAATCATCGTCAAATCTATTACCTTCATAAGATGATAGGTAAGCATAAAAGAGAAAGAAATATGAGTGCAGTGGCGTACTCTTAACTGGAGATCGCATCTAAACCATCTGGCTCTCAGATAACACAACTAAGCCAGTATCATCCATCTGAGCTATAGCCCTCTTCCTTCATATCTGAAGCGAGCGGTAATAATGATACTCGGTCAACTATAAATACCTATCAACACCAAATAGGAGAAATATAAATGAAGTCGTTTCGTCCACTTACCCGGGAATAATCGTCTCAAGTACATGCGGCATGAATATTACCACGTCAAATCCGTGGTCGAGGAAGGCAGACAGGTGTTCGCTACTCTGACAACATGACTGTGGGGATCTAGGGGAACAAGATTCCAATCCTCAAGACTACTTTCAGTTCAGAGACTTGGTGCATCACTAAAATCACTTTCAGTAGGTTTCAAACTTTCGTCAGCAGGTGCCTCTTCGGTCTCTGGACTCTTCGATGTGTTTACATTCATGCTCCCCCCTCTTACTGTGGGTCAGAAGCTGGATCTTTAGGCTCCAAGGCGAGTCTGTCAGCCGTACAACCACTGAGGCGGAGTTCAAAGTTTTGTGAATTCTCACTTCTGCTAATTCATGATATATATAGCGGCACTGTCTGAGTGGTTTAGTAGTCAACAGGCTCATCTCGTAACTCAAAGGTCCTAGGTTTGACCCCCGATAGTAGTCATGGGTGCCTGATCCAGAAGAGTTCCAAACTGGGACGAAACAGTTGTCCAGTACTCATTTGGTTTTCAGTGGTTCTCTACCTGATGTCATTTCGTAATCTAACTTTGATTATTACCGTCGTGAAACAAATTCTCTTCTACATTTCTTGTTGTTTTTTATATTTGTAGAAAAACTCATTTTATTATCTTCTAATGGCAATATTAAATTTAATCTGGACACCGTTGTATCTTGAACATTGGAAACGGACTAGTTCATTCTTAGCTTACCATTGGAGTTCATGGGATACACCGATTCCATTGTTAGAAGAGCCTAGACCATTATTTAAAGTAATTACTTATTTTGATTTTTTAAATATATATACACTGTAATCGTTATTATTGGTATCATCTTTTTAATCCCTTTACGTTCCAACTAGAACGTACGGCTTTACTGTCTAGGCTTTGAAGTTCCAGAAGCACTAGTGTTATTTTCTGCTGGATGGCACCACGCCCAGTCGCCCCTCTCTTGCCATCATACCACCGCCTATGCAAGGTTTAGGAGTGCATTGGCCGGGCATCGAACCTTCGACCACGTGGATGGTTGGCGAACCACTGACTCTCCTTGTGAGCATAATGTCTTAAAATCCTATGAAGACAAAAAGACGCTTCCAGAGAAAAAAGCAGTTCTTTTCCTTCTTCGATAAAGCCATCAAATAGGCTGTACGTTTGTGAATATGTAACAAAAGGGTGAGAAGATTTCCAGAATTATTTTCAGAATTAGGTATCAACATCGGAATAATAAAGTTAAGTTACACTATGCGAAGTGAGTCGTTGGTTCATGCAAATACACTGTGGGTGCGATTCCCGATCAGCACACTCTTTAACCTCGCCTAGTTGATAGTAAATCCGGTAAGGAGGGAAGGTTAAGCATGAGTCTAGCAATCCACCCCATAAAAACAAAACTACCACTACTGAAACGTCTTAAGAAATATACCTTGATGCTTTGTGTTCCACTTGGAATGCAAACAGGAAATAAACAGGAAAAACAAAAAGTAAACAAAATGTTATTTTCTCGTTGATAGCAGTGGTGGAATCTAGGCATCGTCATTTTGGATGAACCTGCGTCTCCAGTTAGCGGTGTTGTTCCCACTGAAACTTGGACTCAGAACCCATCGTTTCAAAAGACCAGGTGTTTTCCATTGGGCTATGAGCCAGTTAGCTAACCAGGAATAGAGTGTGGTTCGAACTGATTCAGCTTTTTGAACGTAGTCAAACTGAGTACGCCGTTGGTCAGCTCTACTTCAAACGAGCCAAACGGCCGCCTGGTGTTTAGGTGAGTGATATGCAACTACTCTTCTCAACCAATCAGTAGTATATAGATTTCAGGATATAGTTTGTTGCTCGTCTTTTTATACGATAGGGTGATAAAAACAATATTTTTATATGGTAAGCATGGCAAGTTGATTGCCTCCAACTATCTAATATCATCAAATCAATGTGCACCGTAATGGCGAGCTACCTAGAATAGTGGCCACATTGCAAACCTGACTCATAGAATAATTCAGTCTGCACCAAAAAAGGGCTAGACACGTCACACTAGGTACTAGTGTTCAATCAAAATACCCACTACAGTCCTACAGGAGGTCAATCACGAGCCCGAATAGCTAGCTCAGTGGTAACGTCTCTGACTGCAGTACTCACTGGGTGACGCGAGTTAGAATCTCAGAAGGGACATGAGTTCCTTCAATGGGGTTGCAGATACGCCTTGGTGACTGGTTGGTGAGTGCCATCTAGCACGAAACCTAGGCCCAAGGCTTCCACGTGACGATTGCCTCCAACTATCTAATATCATCAAAGTTGAATGCAATTCGATTACACCTTGATATGAGGTGATTATAATGATTGATCATAATCACTTCATGGTATTTTTAGAAGAAAAACTGGTAAATTAATTCACAGTTGTAGAACGTGTGACTCGGTAGTAAAACTGGAAAGAATAGTTCGCTATTAAACAATCTGTTCGTTAAATGATTGAAGTGGAGTTATATATTAAGAAATAATATGGCTTCGGTGACACAGCGGTTAGGACTCTCGCCAACCATGCACATGGTCCAAGGTTCGATCCCCTGCCGACTCACACCCGATATCAATGGTCGGCCTGCAAAATTTGGGCTACTCCGATATCACATGCTGAAAATTCCATACTTGTACCAAAAGCACGGTGTGGAATCAAGCTATCAACAAAAGTAAAACAAAAAAGAAAAAGAAATGAAAATAAGTTACTAATATCAGTCTATATAAATGGAGAAATTTCAGTGTTTAAAATAAAAAGTACAACAATTTTGCAACTCCTCACTAGTACTCCAGCTCACCTTGTAATTAGCAGGTCCTGGATTTGAACCCCGGTGGGTACGTGCTGATGCAGAGTTCCAAACTAGGAAGAAATCTATCCAATACTCCGTAGTTTTCCAGTGGTTCTCTAACTGATGTCAGCTCTTAATTTAATCTGCAATCAGTCAAATTTTTTTAAACTGACACTTGATAATTGGGTGAAATAATTTTTAAAGATATTTTGAATCTCCTGCTGCTGACTGATTTATTTTTGCCGAAATGATCGATCCTACCTAGCTGTCATGTGATTCAGCATCAAGCATTTATCACCAATATAAACCGATCACCGAGAAATATAAAATTTTCAAGTATTCGTTTTGTAGGGATTTTGTTTGATTGCATGGAGGATTTAAGCATGAGGTGACGTATCGCGACCATTTCGCTATGTCTTCTTCGATGAGTTACTGACTCATCTCCAACCTGCTGTACCTTACTGGTCACGGCTTCCCACTAGAACCCCAGGTTAACTGCCTGAATAGGACCAGTCGTGAATTGGCAGAAGTCAGAATTCAAGGACCATTGGATCGGGTCCCAGTGGTTCAGTGGTCTACGAGCTCGCCTTGTAACCAGAAGATCCTGGGTTGGAACCCCGGTAGGTGCGTACTGTGGAGAGTCCCAAACTAGGACGAAACAGCTGTTCAGTATGCCCAGTGGTTCTCTAACTGATGTCAGCTCCTCCATGCAATCAAATATAAAAATGACTGAGTCAAATAACAAATGATACTCTCTGCAGTATAATGAGAGGTGGCTCTTGTGGCTCAATAGCCTAATAGGTAACACTTTGAGGTTTGTAATGATAGGAACACACTATCACTCACTGAGAATTGCAGGTAGATCCAATCCAACAGTGTAAAACACATCATAGTTTGATTCTATTTTATGATTCGAATACATCTAACTCTTTTCCAACCCAAAGCCTATATCAGCTAACATTGCTTGAAGAGAGAAGAGCGATTAAATGCCATGCATAACATATGTCCTAGCCGTCTCGACTGATACAGCTTTATAACCACGCTGATTGACTTCCCCTATATGTACATAACACTCTACACCCAACGCTCAACATCACTAACCATATTGTAGTGCCTAACACAACAGATCGCGCTTTTGGTTAAGGATATATGACCTTTTGATATCTCCCACTTTCAACGTCTGTATCTCACACCCATCATCATTATTATTTTCTGCTTCCAGGGTACACTATCATTATGTCCAATCACTGGAAGAACAATACGTGTTTACCCAAGATGGAAACGTTTATTAATCTTGTGCTTTATTACCTGTCCTGTAGTTCTCCTGTCATTGTTTATTGTCATCCTAATCACACTCGTATATGTCCAGTTACAAGAGAAAATGAATATTACAGCTAATTCCAGTAGGACATACCTAATACCAAGTTTTGTATTATCAACTTTACCCAAGGTAATTTGCGTTTATTATTTTATTATTTTTTTTATAATAATAACAGTCATTCTGGACAAAATGTGTTTTTTTATTATCTCTGTAGATTTCTCAGAGTATTTTATGTCGTAATAATATTTACCCTTCTTCTAGGATCTATCTTCAAGTAAAATATTAGTCGGCAGTATATATCATATGATTCAATGAGGTCCAGTTTGAAGCGAAAACCAATCTCTGGTGATATTTACCTTTTATCC